>JAOEHY010045303.1:0-24759 GCA_025447955.1 Psilopsiagon aurifrons
GCTGCTATGAGGTCTCCACACAGCCTTCTCTTCTCCAGGCTCAACAGCCCCAACTTTCTCATCCTATCTTCATACGGAAGGTGCTCCAGTCCCATGACCATCCTTGTGGCTCTCCTTAGGACTTGTTCCGAAAGTTCCAAGTCCTTTTCATGTTGAGGACCCCAGAACTTGACACATACTCCAAGTGAGGTCTCTTGAGAGCAGAGGGGCAGGATCACCTCCCTCGACCTGCTGGTCACACTCATTTCAGTTATTGCATTACTGGTAATCATTTGTAATATTTCTCCTCTAACGTGTATAGACACTGTACTAGCTTTCTAATTGAATGATACCTATAGTAAATTTCCAGGGATACTCCCAAGCTAACTTTCAACAGACCTTCACAAATCCTTCCAATAAGATGTTTAGAATTGAGTATTTCTATGTCAATATGTATGTGTATGTATCTGTATGTGTGCTTTGGATAAATGATATATTCTTGAAAGAACAGATAAAAAAGTAGAAGAAAACAACAACAACAAAAAAAAATCAATATGAGGGGATCATAAATGACATTAAATAGTGTTAATAGAAATATCAAGAACTAAATGGTTTTCTTCCAAATCTGGCCAGAATTCCAAACACCTCTCATTATACAATTGTTAGCATCCAACTGAACTCACCTGTTCTGTGTTTTCCTATAGCTGCACCTTACCCTGTACCCTGAAATGTTGGCTCTTCCTGGCAATAAATAGGCTCACTGGTAGTAAGCATCTTCCAACCAGTAAATTTTAAAGAATGCATTTGTAACTTATTATTCCTAAATATTGTTTTTTAAAAGATCAAATTTTGGACCGTGCAAGCATGATTTACTGTGTTACAGCAAAGCATATAAATGGAATCCCTGCCATTATGGCATAGAGGGGTAAAGTCTTCCTATCTCCAAACAAATGGAAACACTGCTGCTGTTTTCCCAATTACAATGCATGCTGTGCATTGCAATGCATAAGTTGTAGGAGACACAGAATGATGACAAAAAGTAAAGGAATATTAGGCAGGAAGAGAAAAACTAGCAAAGCATGGGGATCCTAATTTCTGAGCAATTTACACATGCATTTTGTCTGCTTAGATTTTTAAATAAAAGAGACTATTCAGTACCCAGCCGTGAAAAAATACAGGGGTTTCTGCTACCTCAGGGAAAAATAAATTTTAAAAAATAGATAAACAATAAGATGCTTCCTCTGCATTCTAGGTACAACATCTGTTATCTCATGCCTTTTAATAAATTTTAAGGGACAAGTTTATTAAACCAGCCACATTATCATTTTTCAAGGTGCTAAAAAGAAGACATCAAGACAGTTTCCCATTCTACAATTGCCTACAGAATGCCTCACCCCAGAAGAGAAAAAAGAGACTTCTAGTTCACAGCTCTCAGCATGCAAGCATCTCCAATGAGCAGCATCTCCAGATCTTGCACGACAAGTTCAGATATCAGTGGAAGAGAAGTTACTCCTAGCATAGTATCTTGTATTCAAGAGGCAGAAAGCCTCAGCTTCTAGTTCTGCTGCTAGCATGAGCTTGTTTGGCTACAAAAATCTCTGTTGACTACAAATTATAGATAGCCTTACTTCCCAATAAGAGGTAAGGCTTTTTTTTAGCTACTAGACCACTGAATAGGAGGAGGCTGGAATGCATGCCCTGTGAGAGGCAGTTGTGGCTGCAACCATGTTGGTTCAGCCTCAAGGCGATGGTTTTGGTGGAATCTAAGAGCAGCCTTTCCATACCTACAGGAGGCAAAACAGAAGACTGAACCAGGTTATTTGTAGAGATTGAAGAAGAGGAAAGAAGAAAACGTTCATAAAAAGAATCAGAACATGTTCAGACTCTCTATATAAAAAAGAGTAAAATAATTTTTAACCAAAAGTATAATAAACTATTACAAAAGGTTACCCATACAGCCTGCAAAATCTCCATCCTTGGAGGTTTACAAGACTCAAAGTCCTAGTGTCTGAATTCACTGTTCACCTTGCTGTGAAGAGGGGGTTTCAACAGAAACTGCCTTTCAAACCAGATGATGATTATTTAACTTCTGGTTTGTTCAAATAAAACTAATTGTCAGTGCTTGAGCATGTAACAAAACATCATGTAAATGGGTAGAAAATAAGCAAGTTAGAGTAAAAGTGAATTAATAAAGTAATATGAGAACAATGTAAATAAATATAAGAAATGAAAGAAATGAAACAATTTATTAGGAGAATTGGGAAAAAAAAAAAAACAAAAAAAAAAACTGTTAAGAATGGGAGGAAGGAAGCAGCAGCTTCGGGTCCTGAGCAATACTTTCAGAGAAGCATTAAATAGAAAAAGAAAAATGTGCATTGGAAAGAGAAAAAGTAAAAATTACATTGACAAATTAATTAGCAGTCTAGTTGCAGAAGTAACACATGACAGCATAGCTATGATTTTATTGTGGGAAATGACTCAAAGTAACAATATTTTTTCATGGAGGAGGATGAGTGCTTATCAAGTCATTTTAGGTGGGAAAAGGACAATACAACTGTATGAGCCTTATACATCATAGTTGGTGCCCAGCAGTCACTGGGTTAAGTAACTGAATGAATAGATAGAGCCCTCAGTTCCATCCAATATGCCTGCTAAATAGCAAATGTCATAATTCACAACAGCCAGGAGGAGCAAACAATTTTGGTTGATATTGGGATCTAAAGTCTCAAGAATTAATGAATAAATAAAAACAAAACAAAAAAATAGAAAGGAAAGAAGGAAAATAGGTGTTAGAAGGAGTACATCCAGGGAAAAAATAGTGGAGGTTAAAAAATAACCAATGAAAGCCATAGCCAACTAGTCAGCAAAAAGCACTCTGGATCAGATTTTCTCTACTGTGTTTGTATTTTGATAGCAGAGATGTTATGGGGGTGGCTTCTGTGAGAAGCAGCTAGAAGTCTTTACCATGTCCAACAAAGCCAGTGCCAGCTGGCTCCGACATGGACCCGTGGTTGGCCAAGGAAGAGCCCATCAGTAACAGTGTTAGCACCTCTGGCATAACACAGTTAAGAAGTGAACAAACAGCAATTGCAGCCAGAAAGTGAGAATATGCGAGAGAAACAGCTTTGCAGAAACCAAGATCAGTGAACAAGGAGGGCAGGAGGTGCTGCAGGTGCCAGGGCAGAGATTCCCCTGCAGCCTTTGGGGCAGCCCATGGTGAAGCAGTGTGGCCCTGCAGCCCATGGAGGTCCATGGAGGAGCAGGTCTCCGCCTGCAGCCCATGGAGGACCCCACACTGGAGAAGGGAGATGCCTGAAGGAGACTGTGACCCCTTGGGAAGCCCATGCTGGAACAGGCTCCTGGCAGGACCTGTGGCCCTATGGGGAGAGGAGCCCATGCTGAAGCAGGTTTACTGCAGGACTTGTGACCCCATGGAGGACCCACTCTGGAGCAGCCTCTTCCTGAAGCACTGCACCCATAGAAGAGACCCACACTGGAGCCGCCTGTTCCTGAAGGACCGCACCCCATGAGCTTTTCATGGTATTTTCTCTCCCTTATCTAGCTGAGGAGCAGTGACAGAGCAACTTTAGTGAGAACCTGGGTCAACCCACGACACTTACACACCGCAAAGGAAATTTAAGGTGCCTTGCAATCAGTAGTGAATTTACTTTGAACAGGAAAATCCTATAAAAAGAGCTCCGAAATCTCTTGCATCAGTTCCTAGGAAAAGCAACTGGGAAATACTCCAAGGAGAAGAAGAGGGCAAGGCAGAAATATTCAGTATAAATGGCTCTATTCGCAGCATGTTTTTGGAGTTCCCTTTTGCATCTAAGCAAGGTAGGCCCTGGCTTCCAAAATGAGAACACTTCCCAATAGTTCGCAATGATGGATGAGAAAGAATATCTCTTTTCCTTCACTTACTGTGACTGAGATGAACAATTTAATATTTTTTTTCACATCATATCAGAACATACCTTGTGTCTGAAATGGTCTCACATAGGTACTGATGCTTTAGTGTTAGAGCTTGAATCCGACGTGTTTTTGAAGCAAATTTCTTGATCATCCCTGCTTCCTGTGCTTTCTCTGGTTCAATAATGTGAACCAATCTTGGAGTGCATGAACTTGATACATTTCTGATGAGAGGTAAATGGGAATATGTGCTCCAAAGGTGCCTCTAGGGTACTCCCACTTCAGCCTACTGCACCAGATTGGAGCTCATCTGACAATAAAATACAAATATTTTTAAACAAAAGAAAACAACCCCCAAAACTAATGAACACTGATAAACAAACAATCCCACATTACATATGGTGTGCATATAAAGTCCTCAGTAGCACTGGTTTCACTCTAGAATTTTTCCTGTTGATCTGTCCTACATGGTAATGCAGATGTAGCAAATTAGTCCAGAATTAGGTATGCTTTAAAGCTACTAAATTGCTATGTAATATATTAAAGCTAAAAAACTGGAGTCCTAGCCATGAAACTTAAATCATGAAAGGCAGAATAAAAGATTCTTAACTATTTTACAATACTGTATTTAGCAGTGGAACCATCAAAAGAGAAAGAGAGTCCTGGGAGATCTAAGGAACCAATCATCATAAATTCTAACTTGTGGAAATCTAAGGACGTGAGCTTATCTATCAGAACACCTCAAGGAACATTGCAGGAGTAGTTATAAACTTATTTCAATGCATACCAACATGTTATCAAGCATACTATAAAAAATTCAGAAAATCCCAGGGGTCATCAATTCTCATTTGTGTGTAATTACCTGCAAAATGCCTAGGGAAGTTTCAATCATTCAAGCCACTGGTGTTCTTCATGACCAACTACTTCTAATAAACATACATGATCAGTAACAGTTCTGCTTTCTTAACAGTGAGCTTGTAGAATCATCTGCAGAGACAAAAGCAATAAGATGGGGAGACTGAAGTATGCCCTGTGGGGTGCTACTAAGCAGTACATTCATTACACAGTTCTTATGATGCCATAAATGCTTTAGTCATAAGGACCAAACATAAAATCCTAGAGTTTCTAATACTCCAATAGGGACTACTTTGCTTTCTGCAATATACGGTTCTTCTGTTCAGAAAAAAGATACCAGTAGCTATTTCTTTCTTAATGCAAATGATTTTGCTTTGGAACGTGCTCAGAATATTACAGGTTTAAATTTTTTTGTTGCTTTTTACACATTAGGTTGACATAATAAAACATTTAAACCTTCACTTAATTAAACCTAATAAAAAATATCGTATGACATCATAAAGGAGCAAAATTTTGAAAGGCATTATGAAATTGCAATGCTGTAACAGTTTGGAGCAGTTTTGCATATAGTGTTGTGTGAAATTAAATTGTTCCCATATTTTACAAAGAAAATACAAAAAATATCTCAGCCTGCAGGAATAAAGAGGAAAACATGCCTTGCTCACAAAGCAAGTAGATTCCTACCTTCTCTAGGCAACATGTACGTGGTGATTTGGGGTATAAGGAATATAAGAAGTACCCTGACCTACGCATAAGAAAGAGCATGTAATGGATCAAGTTTGGCTAGATGATCTTAGCTAATACTCATTTGTTTCCCTAGTAAAGCTCAGTTTAGAAGAAACAGCTATGTATGGGCTTAATCACACACTCTAGACTAGGAACTGACTACTACGCTGGACATATTCTTTTAAGGTACATGTTCATATCGTCTTTAGTTCCTGGTTAAAACAAAACAAATACAAAAAGACTGACCAATTTAAATGGATGAGAATTGTGTAGACTTTGGAAACAGACAAAATAAAAATCAGTATATAAGGTAGAAACATGATATTTTTTTAAAAAAATGTATGAACTATAAAGAATATCTTCTCATTCTGAAGTTTAGTATAGCATACAAAAGGCAAACATTCTGATTCTAATACTTTAAATGTTCAAAAGAAACCAAGCAACCTAAGTAACTAACATTTCAGTTCCCAGATTAACAGCTGATTGCTTAATTACTAGTGATAACAAATATTTCTAGTAATATCTACGGCCTCATCCCTGTGCAGCTTTCGAAATCAGGCATAAAATTTACAAGCCCTGGACCTCCATATGTGTTCCTAGCTCATGCAAGAATATAAAATCTAATTCTAGTTAGCTGATGGGATCAAAGTTTAAATCGGATAACAAAAAGCAAGCTTCTTAGCATTATTAATCCTAAAACACAGTGAAAGCTTTGCCAGAAGTTTTCCTTCCAGATCTACAGAACACACCATTTTAGGTCAATTTTCAGTTTAATGGAATGTTTGCCTTACAAGTAAAACTGAAACAGCATTCAGCTTTCTGTAGAAACTGCTACCTAAGCCATTTTTTTCAGAAGACATCTCCCTCCTTTATGTAAACAGTAGTTGACTGTTTCTTATTTCCCTGTAATTTTTCTCTCTGTTTCCCTTGCTAGCCCCAGTTACCATTGTCTTGGACTTTTAAATGCCCTACAGCACTACCTTCCAATGTAGTTTCAAAAGAAAGTTATGAATATACCCCACTACTACCTGTTCTTAAATATATAAGATATCTTTTGGCTGAGTTGTCTTGCTGTGTCAAGTCTTGTTTACAGACTTGCAGAGTATTACTAGGATAGCTCTTTGTCCTGCTGTGAGGAACGGCAAAAATGCAATGCAAAGCATGTCTACCACAGTTGCACATATTTTGACCACCTAGAGCAAAGCTTCAGTGCACTGTTAATCAGAAGCAAATTCAACAGAATATTGCTGCTCGTATTGGAAATGTGTATTGCAGAAAAGTATAGCAATGGGACCAAATCCAAAGAAAGTTTTTCAAGCACAGGAGAATGACTCCAAACAGAATTATAATTCAGCAAAACGATGAGGCTTAGACTGTTGTATTCTGTGTTCTTCAACAAACAGCCAGGTGAAAAGGAGGGTTTCATCATGAGTCTTTGTGGTAACTGGTTAAAAAATATTTCCAGCTATTACCCTGTGGGCTCAGTATGCCTTGATCAAATGACATGACAAATGCCTGTAACTAAATTCAGCGCTTGACATTGTCAATAAAACATTGAAACAAGAGAAGCAGGAAAGAGAATTTCAAACCATTATATGCGGGTTAGAAAACAAGAATTTTTTTTTTTTTTTTTCTCATTTCTCTTTTTGATGGAATCATTCTCTTTCAAAACTGAAAGTTGGTTGTGGGGTAATGAGGAAGACAAAATGTAGTAGTTTGACTTTTAAGCCTTGATCTATCATGGACCAAGATTTAATTCCCATTCTGCCATTAAAGCTACTATTTCTTATAGGATCAGAAGACCTAGAGATCTCTGTATTTCCAGTACATAAAACGCACTACTGTTTCAGTCAGGTGTTTTAAGCTGTAAAGTAAGGGTGAGAAACCAATCTGTTTCTTTTTGCTAGGTTCATTTACTGTGAATAAAATAATAGTCAAGTTCTGTGGCTGAGATCCCTATTTTCAGGGTTTGTCTGATTGACTTCAGTGATTACTTCAATTCAAGACTCTGTAAAACCAATCATAATTGAGACACTTCTTCACCTATATTCTAACTAATGTGATATGTTCACCAGCGAATTAATTTTTTGCATTTGGAGAATTTTTGTTATATTTATCCCTTAGTTGCCTAGCAAACAGTTAGATAGAGTCAATATTTGAGGAGAGATTAAGAAAAGAAGAACCCAGATTTAGTAAGTCTCTAGCAAAATGCTGAAAGGCAAATGCCTTGTCTCAAATTTGAGATTTAATCCAATTGAGTCAAAACTCTGCTTGAAGCCAGAACAGCCAATTCCCTGGAAGTGCTTTAAAGCATTTTGTAGTGTTGAAAGAAGAAATCCTAAGTGATGTGAAAAGAGAACTGAGAGAGCTTAAAAAATATAGTGATACATATTTTGTGTCTGATTTTGTCAGAACATTACTTTAAAAAAGATAGAAGAAATAAATAAAGAAGCAGGCTTTTGATAAGTGCTTAAACAGTAAGGAGTTTAAGCCGTTTAAAATGTAGAAGTTAGTCATTGGAGTCGGTTAATTTTATCTGACAGAAAAATAACTGCAGCAGTATTGCAAGATATCATTTTTATATGTGAAAATTATGATATGGAAAATAGTAAGACCATCTAAGGTGAAGAAAAGACATTAGTGTTAGAGAGTATTTTTTGCATAAGAACATGAAATTGAAAGCTAAAGTCACAGTGCAAATGAATTAGAAAAAGGACTGGTAATAGAATTAAGCCTAATGGATCAAAAATTAAAATGTGATTAACACTTAAGATAAAGAGATAAGAATAGAATTTGGAATGGTATCAAAATACTAAGGTAAAGAAAATTGACAGTTGTGGTTTTAGACATTGATAAAGACTTAATATTGGCATGGTTCTAGTATGAAATTAGCAGTAAATGGGAGAATAGTTGAATATCAAAACAACACACTACATTTGAAAAAAAATAAAATTGTGCAACAATGTATTATAAGCCGAATTAGAAATACCTCCTCTCTTTAATACCTTCATATTCAATGCACAGTTTTCAACTATTTATAGACTTTACAGAGTTTAACTGCTCTTGCTCCAATTCCCCATGCCAGGTGTGTGACTTGAGGCAATTTTACATCATGAGTTTCCTTAAATACACTCTGGACTTTCCAGAGAATGAGAAAATATGTTGTTTTTCTGCAAATGATACGCTCACTTCCTTTTTTATTTTTCCATGAAATAGGCAATTACACTTGGAATTGCCATAAGATTTTGGGAAAGCACACAGACCTGTAAGTGAGCCCTGATATAGAAAATTTAGTTGAAAAACTGCAGATGCTGGCTGGAATTTCTGACTAACACAAATCCGGGTGAAAAGGATTGTCTGAAATTAGATAAGACTTGATGATCCAGCAAACTTAAAATGTGAGTCTTTAAAAGAAGGAGATAAAAGGGGGAAAACACTGAGGAGAAAAGGAGACAGGGTACCAATGTTTGGAAAAGGGCACCTGTTAAGCAGAAAATTAAAAATGAAAGAGAAGTATCAAATCCACAGGCTATTGCAGAAGTTACCTATCCACAAATGAGTGGAGTAATAAATTTGTACATTCTGGTAATCAGCCTCCTTAGACTCTTGTCCAGTGTCCCTACATTTTAAATCAACCTCCCTGCATGTTTTTCACGTGCTTGTATCAGGAAGGTCTTATTTCCTGGCTGTGCTTCAGAGGTTTTACAGGTAAATGGAGTACTGTAGAAAGATGGAAAAAAAAAAAAAAACCCCACACAAAAACCCAGAAAAGGAAAAAATAGATAATGTTATAGAAGAAGTATGGAGAGAGTGATAAAGGAAGGGAGCAGATGAAGAACTAGATAACAAGGAAAGGGAAAGGACTGAGGAAGGGAAAAAGGGCTTGAAACAGGGTAAATCTGAGGGCAAAAATTGGTAAAAGAGTAGTCACTAGACAGACATGTAGGTTGGAAAGGAATTTTGGAGAACATCTAGTCTAATCTCTGCAAAAAAGCAAGCGCAACTTTGAAGTTACAGCAGATTACTCAGTGCTGTGTCCAGTTATGTGCTTTAAATCTCCAGCAATGAAGGTCCAAAGTCATTCTGGGAGCCTGCTCCTGGGCTTCATGCTCATTGTGAAAACATCTTTCTCCTTATATCCAGAAAGAATTCCCTTTGTGGGTATTACTTCTTGCCCTTGTAAACTAATCTAACTGTTGGTTTGGTGAATCCTATTTAACTAACTGTGAGAAAAAAGAAAGAAGATAATTTGTCTTCCAGATTCCAGGCTGAGTTTGAAGAATCTATATAATAAGAAACATAAGCAAAATGGAAAAAGAAATTAGCAATGGGCAATGAAGAGGAACAGTCCTTCCGCTTCTCCTTTGAAGCACATATTAGAATTGCAAATTACTGGGTCAGAAATTAACTTAGAGCCACACAATGCTGCTTCTTAAAAAAATCACTTTTTAGATTAAGATTAGAATTCAAACAGACCTTACTAGTAAATAAAATAAACTATGTCAAAATAAATGGCAGAGCTGAAGTTCACCTGCTGAGTGGAGGCTAAGCAAGTCATATGTTTAGATACATCTCCATAACCATAGTAGATGTTTAAAGTCTATGACAACTATGTATTTAAAAATAATAGACCTAAATATTACCGAATGTTCAAAAAGAATTATGTGGTAGTACCAGTGCATACTGCAATAGGCCAGTTGGCCTTTGTCTCTTCTTTTCCTACTTTTGTTCACTGATGGTAGTGTCACATTTCAAATGAATTATTTTCATTCAAGGCTTTGAAAATCTGAATAGATCTTCCCTGACCATGACTCACTAACAGACTTCTGATTTCAAAAACTGTGTCTCCAAATAAATCATTTTTATATATTTGTAAAATTACTACAATCTCATACTTCTTGAGAGACAAGTGGCAGCAAGCACTAAAGCTGAAAGTGATGTGACAAGCACAGCAGCACACCGTGGTGAAACAATTCAAGCTTGTAATTAATTTCTATCTTTAAATACCCATCAGTAATGTTTATTTGGAAGACTCTGACAGGGTGGAGCTATCAAGAGAGAGACTTTCTGTTGCAAAGGTTGCAATACTGTTTGCATATTTACTATGGAGGCCATCAGATAATGATTCAGAACAATAGACAAGGAAAACCTTTACAGACCTGTTTATTTAAAGTAGTCTCAACAGTATTAGTATTCCTTATGGAACGGATTTGATATTACTGTGGCAGAGATCACTTTTGTATTTAAAGACAATGAAAAGCAGGAAAAGCACCTTGCAACATTCAATTCAGAGGTATAGAAAGAATCCATAAATAGGTCAGGGTACACATTGTTCTAGGGATTTCCTTCATGAATCTCATCATGCTGCAACAAGACTTATTTGAAAGGATTCTGAAAAAGGAGGCAAATATACCAGCACACACAGCATTTCAATTTAACATCTGTTCCACACGAGGCCAGCTACGAATGATTCCCAATCCCATTTTCCTTTGAGCACAATCCTGTTCCCAAACCTGTATCACAATAAGGAAGAATGCCAAATTGACATCTTGCTCCAGGTGTCAAATATCTCATGTCAATGCCAAGTCAAAGAGACTAATGGAGTTTAAAACCCCATTCTATTTTCCCGTTACAAATATTTGGGCTATAATTTCTTGCTTAAGTGGTATTATTTAGCAGTGAAGGAAATTTTTGTGTGTATGTATGTATATACACACATATGTCTCTGTGTTTATGTATTTATATACATATAAACGTCGCATGTAATCTATTTTTTTTTCTTTAAAAAATAAAATTAAGTATCCATTTAAATGCTTATTTCATTTTTTCAACCCTGATGTGAAGAAATATTGAAGTTTCTATTAATGTTTGCATTTGGTTTTGTTGGGTTTTTTTTTGCATAAGAACATAGAACAGAACCCTTATATGTCCAACAAACAGCTGGAATAAATGGACTACAGTCAGAAAGATGATCATATAGTCCTTTGAGCATCTTTGATCTTGAAGCATCTTTGTGTTGCATGTTTTCCAGCTCTCTACTCTGATAAGGGCTTCAGAACTGCACTAAAGATGGCTTTCTATCAAACACAAGCAGCCAAAAATTAATGAGGTATAGGACAATCCAGGTCTGTCTCTGTGCTCTTCCTGGGGAGGGAAGCCAGTTGAGACACCAGTAATTGGTGTGAGCTGTGGTGTGAACTGTTGAGCAAGCAGGTCTTACGTGGTACACAACATAGCTTGATGAAACCTATAAACCCAAGAAGTTTCCATCTTAGAAAAAAAAAAAAAAAGAAAGAAAAAGGCTTTTGCTAGTACTGCTTATTTTTCTCCACTGTATCTAAAAGGAGTCTGGACAACAAGCTCTGATCTCTGTGGTAGAAGTAGGTTAGGTAAATTTTACGCCTTAAGCCTCATACCATGAAATTGTTCTTTCAGGATCTCCTCTACTCTGTCACACAATACCTTCCATTCTCTTACCCATTTATATCTTGGAATATGTAGGGTTTCTTGCCTCTGCTGTTCTGTTTGAAGGTTGCTTCAGAAATGCATTTATCAATTGCTTCCTCTCTGTTCTTGACCAGTGCATAGCTGTTTATGCAATATATTCTTGAGCACCATCTGCTGGTACTTCTTCCACATCTGAAATATCTAAATCTGTATAGACATAAAGCATGCTTGTAACATTTCCTCTGGTACTCAGTCACCTTGGTGCAATGGAGTAATATGGTGTTCATGCAAGTGATCTGGCCTGATTTCCAAACTGCATGTTGATCTTGGCTGGAGAAGGGGGAGAGATAATACTTCTTAAAACACAACAATAACAAGAAGAGAAAAACTGAAAATTAGCATCTTTATGCATCTTCTGGTATGCAGAATTCATCTTCTGTTTCATATTACCTGTATAGCAAAAAAGGAACTGCAATTTAAGGGTCATATTATTAAGGACACCTAAGGTTTTATTTCAAATGCACACAGTTTATTTCAGAGAAACAAATATTAAATACTTTTCTAACTGTGAAGAAAATTATTATGCCAGCTTTATAGCAAGAGAAATGATATGCCTGTAAAAATTGCTGATCTCATCCTGTTGACAAGTCTAGTTAAAATGTACTCTTAGTATAACAGTCAGTGTTGCCCCAGAAGACCTCCATTTGTAATTTATACATTCTTATTTCAGAAGGGGAGGGAGTCTATGTTGAGAGAGGAATAACACACGCTTTAAAATTCTGCCTCAGAGCTGCTAGCAAGAACATTGATTTATTAAAACTGAAATAAATTCAAGCACCTAATTTGGAGTCCCAAGCTTTTGTACAACTTGTTACTCCCATTTCAGATGCCTGTGACATTGAAACTAAGCTGGCTATTTTCTCATCCCTACAGCTCTGTTCTCACACTGGATATGTGAGACTACAAAGCCAGAGAAACAAATTATTTGTGATGAAATCTTGTGACAACTGCCCCTGTCATATTTATGTGATTAAGCAAAATATGAGCCATTGCTAAAGAAAAGCTTATGATCTGTGGTTTAAGAAGAGGCTTCTTCCTGTCTCGTTTAGCAGAAGAGCATATGGATCCTGAGATCACTTGTTAAATGCTGTAATAGTGTTCTTGCTAATAGTGAAAGCATTTTCGTACAGAATCCACTGTGACGTATTCAAACCACTTGCTGCAGTCCCAGTATACAAGAAACTAAGGGTTGAACCAAAACTCCATCTCCCTCTGCGATTCACAGGAAGCTTTGAACAGGTTCACAGTATGTGAGTGGAGTGATAGAGTTTTTGAGAAATGAAAGCTGCATCTGGACCTCTGCTTTTTTGTGTTTCCCATGAAAATACTTATTATAAATGTGCCTTGTTGCTTTTAGAATTCATTTATACTTCCAGCCTTTACAATTTTTTTTGGCAATGAAATCCAAAGTGCAGTTATACATGGGTAAAAACCTACTACTTTTCATTTATTTCAAGTCTCCTGCTTGATAATTTCTTAATTTTCATTTTCCACTCTTCTATTATGAACCACTGAATGAAAACATATCTGCTCTTTCCAGACCATTCCTAATTTTGCTGATTTCTATGATATACCCACACCACATCATTACTCATAAGGAAAACATTGCACATCTGATGATTCTTGTGCCCTTTTCTGCAGAATCCCTGGTAGAACTTTCCCTGCCTGTATTGTATCCTGAGCTTTCTCCTTGTAAAGTCCTGCTTGATATATGCTTTTTCTTGACTCTGACTTTCTGTGGGCTGCTGTGTGATTGCAGAAACATTGCAATTCTCCTTTTTGTACCTATATTTGGGTACCATACCTTCACATGCACTGTTTTATAATAAAAATGAACAGATCAGCAGCAGTGTGGTTTACACATGTGAATATTAGAAAGTTGAATTTCTTTTTTCCTTTTTCCAGTTCTTTTTCATCTCAGTACTGCTGTCCAAAGCTTTTCTATCATTGATACATTTCTGCTTCTCTTGCTGGTTGGTTATACAAAGGTCCAGGTTACCTGCAGTATAAATTTCAGGCATCATTACATTTAAGAGGCTGCAGATTACATCTGCAAGTGTACTCTTCTGCTAGGAGTTTGCCCTGGTTTCATTGCTCCTACATTTCTGTTACTACATCTCTCTTCTACTTCTCCAATCTTTTGAACTTTGGTTAACTAAAATTTAGCAAAGCCAAAATTCATCTTTTATTCCTATTTTTGTGGACCATAAAATAAATGCCATAGTTCAACATAGATGGGGAAAGAACTTGTTCAGCTGAAGTCCAAGCAAAACTGAGTGTCAGCTGCAAGTAAGTCTGCCCCTATGGAATAAAAATACGTGTGTTTTAAATTGGAAAATCAGGATGAATACTCAACCAACCTCACTCAGATACAGCACTCCACAGAGCACACTCATTTGCTGGAAAGTGCCAGACATTCATTGCCATTTGATTTAAGACTAATTTACATTTAACTGGGTGTCCTGCTTATTCTGAGGCCACTGACAGATGTAAATTGCATTATAAGGAACAGAACATGGATGTTTTGATTTTTTTATTGTGGCTGAATATTTTCAGCAAGCTGAAAAAAAAAGTAAAAGCAATTTTTACATGCTTAACTAATTTGTAATACTGATTGATAGCCATGTAACCAGGATCTCTTAAATGTGAAATTATGTGTCTCAGTGGAGTTTTAACCTGTAAATAAAGCAAAAGCAATTAATGAATTGAATTTGCATTCTGTCCTGAGAGAGTGAATCAGGTTTGCTAAATTCCATGTGTATATTCTTGTTCAAATGCAAATCAAAATAGACTAATTTACATTGCTCAGTAATTTTTTTTTTTCCCCTGTATTTTCATATTATATTAAAAAAAATAGAACCCAAATATTTTAAATAACATTAAGGAACATTTATATGGATTCAGATGCATTATTTAAATATTGCTGTTAATTATCTCTTAATTACAGATTTAGGATAGCTATTTTGGTGCTGGAGAATTAGGATGTTTATCCTCTGCGAAATCCACTGGTTTACGCTGGTAAAATCTCTCTGAAGTTTTACAAAACACACACCAAGCACAAAATTTCATATTTTGTTTCATTTGTTAGTAGACTTTTGCCAGTTGTGGTGGATGTCCAATTGTCTCATGGCTATATATAGGGTCCCTGAGTTCTGTGTCCAGATCTGCTGAGGACTTAATGCTGGTAACTCTTGGAGGCAAAGCATTTACTGAACACTGTTCAGCAACACATCACATCACAAGCATATATCTGATAACTAAAATTACTCTCACCATTGTGTTAGTTGTTTGTCTTTGCTCTGAAATGGATTAGGAATTATTCCAGAGCCAGTGACAATAAAGAAAAGACAGAAGAACAAGGCTTTTATTGTTTCTCTCTTGTTAATTCCTGCCTCCCATTTACCTGAGGGAAGTCTGGAGTCAGGTTTAGTATTTCCTACCTAACATGGAGAGAGTGAAGTGAAAATGGTTAATTGTCAGACTTGCTAAGGCTGAGTGGGGACCACAAGAATGACCATAATTTGTCATGCAGACAAATTCCTATTTGAACAAAAAGAAGCAGAGTAAATAACCTGCTTTTCAAGAAACAGACAGAATTCCATTTTTGATGCAGGGACTATATTGACATATAATTTGCAGTGCATGTAGTACAGCAGGCAGTACTAGTGGTTCTACATTTCCCTTCCCTTATCTTGATACGACCCACTCAGCTTGAGTACAGCTCAGTTTTTGTTGATGAAAATAGTCATGAACGTGCCCACTATTTTCATCAGCATGAATTGATCTGTACTCTTCCTGCCAATGACCATGATCCCCCCCTGGTGTTTTCTGCAGGGTGTTATAATATCTCTGTCAGACTCTCCCACACAAGGCACTCCAGCAACTGCTATGGTGGCAGATCAAATATCCTTTGTTTTTTGCATCCGTAATAATAGGTATGAAGATAGAAAGTCATTTCCAAAGAGCCTCTTTCAGCTCTTGGGTTGTGACAGTGTTTCTTCATAACTGACTGCACAAAGTCTGGTACACCCCTAGGAGAAGGACTGAAGTGTAACTGAAATGGTCACAGAAGAATGTAAGGAGGAAAATAATTTCCTTTAAAGATGAATACTTTTATTTCTCTTTAAAAATGAAATGTCAATCAGTGGGAGGTAAACACTGGGAGAGCCTGTCCTGAGATCATGTACAGGCAAAGGGGTCACTGCTGAGGTTATGGAATGATTATAGGGTGTTTGGGAAGGTTGCACAAGACTGTGGGATGCTTAGGGAGGAATCAAAGCAAGGGAAAGGGATGGGAAGAATCAAGTGCAGGAAAATAGAATGAATGGGTTGGGTGTGAACATCTGGCAGGTCAGTACGCTTGTCTGGCTATGCCCTGTGCCTGGTGCCTTCAGTTAGTCCTGGCTTCTCTTAAAACTCCATTTTTATCTGTTTTCCTATGTGAGAGGCTCTGTATGGGCATGATGGTGTGTGTGTGCATGGGGGAGCTGAGTGCAGCCACTGGAAGAGGACCAGGGATCATAGTGACTGTGCAGCAGCACCTGGAGTGACTAGGAGCATGCATGCATATGGGCCAGCCTGTGCATGTCTGTCTCTGGGGGACAGCTGGAGGAAGTGGCTACCAGAATGCTGTTGTTTAACTCCAGCTGGCAAGTAGATATACCACAGCTGCTCACTCACCTCCCCCTCTGCCCCAGTGAGATAGGGAAGAGAATTGGAAAAGAGGTAAAAAGCCGTTGATTGAGATAAGAACAGTTTAATAACTGAAAGAAATAAAAATATAATAATAATAAAACCAGCAATAATCATAATAGGAAATCAAAAAAGAAAAATGAATAAAAAAATAAAATACGACCCACAGGTAATGCACAATATCACTACCCAGTGACTGGTATCCAGCCAGACGTATGCAATGATCAGTCACTTCTAGGTAACTGCCCCCAGTTTATGCACTGGGCATGACGTGCTGTGGTATGGAATATCATAGAATCATAGAATAGTTAGGGTTGGAAGGGTCCTTAAGATCCCTTTGGTTAGTCAGGTTAGGTGTCCCATCTCCACTCCCAACTTCTTGTGCCCCTCCTCACTGGCAGAGCATGAGAGACTGAGAAGTCCTTGACTGGAAAAGCGCTACTGAGCAACAATTAAAACATTGGTGTGTTTTATCAGCATTGTTCTCACACTAAAGCCAAAACACAGCTCTGCACCAGCTGCTGGGAAAAAAATAAACTCTATCCTAACTGAAGCCAGTAGCTGGGCAGATGGTATCTGAGTCTAGCTGCTGGAGGATCCACAGTGTATGTATAGGCTGTATATGTGCGTTTATGTGTGTATACCTGTGGGGAATACAAGCTGAGCCATGCTACAAGTTGCAGCTGAAGGCTTGGAGCTGCAGCAGCCTATCCCCTGCTTAGGTCCTGGATTTGGCAACTTCTGACAGTATCTGTAGGAGTACATAGTCCCAGATAATATACATCAATTCCAGGCCACACTTCAGAAAGCGGTGGCAAGTTCTGAGTACATCCACCAAATACTTTTCACCATGAAGTAACAAAGACTTCTTCAGCCATAGAAATTCACTGCACCTAGGAGCATGGAGGTCTGTGAACAGATCTTCAGGGACACTTCTTCATCCCAGCTGAAGAAAATTCTTCACAGTGGCCTCTTTAGAGAAACAGGCCCTGGGTTTGAGTTCTGCTGCTTACTTTATCTATTTCCAAAAAATCAATACTCTTGTCAAGGGAAGTCCAGAAGCTGTGAGATAAAATTAAATAGGATGTCTTCTTTTCCAATATTTTTGCCATTAGATCCCTATTAGGGGAACATCTTTGAACTCGTGTCTGCTCACCAGCAACAAGATAGGAACTCCATTCTCCCAACAGACTATTCCAAACCGTTACACTCTTTAGGGAAGGAAAAGATTGTTCTGGACTAATACGACGTTCTTACTTGACTATAGATTTCCAATCTGCTGTAAATTCACATAGTCTAAGTCAAGCTGAATATATAAACTACAAAAAATTAGAAAGCCGAAATTCCATGGAAATTTTATTGTACATATATTGCTTGAACATGCATTTCTGTTAGATCTGGTCAGAAGCAAGTTCAAAAAAAACCTCTTTACTTCAGAGCATAAAACCATTGTATGAACTACGAGCTTCAGTGACACAGCCAATGGGACAGTTCATCTAGGAGTTCTAAAAGAAGAGGAACTTGAAATTAGACCAAGACCATGTGCTGGTTCTTCTTTAGTCTTTCCAACAGCTAGCTGCCTTGATAAGACATTGAAGAAATTGCAGATCATGAAGGGAATTCCATCATTTTCTCTTTCTTCAGGCACACTGTAAAAGAACAATCATATAAGCAGGCCTAGTCCAATGAAGTATCAGCATATGTTAAATTATTTTCTTACAATCATGAAAACAGGCTGCAGGCTGCATAAATGTAGCCCAATACAGTAGGAAGTATGTCTTCCAGTGCTTAATAGACTCTGCCACATTCTCCATGATGAAAAAAATAAAAAGAACAGATATCCCAAATCACACTATATACACTGCTATACTCTGTGCGCAGTGCATACCTCTGCAGAACAAGAGCAGAATTACCAAAACTTATGGTAAAGATGTGGCAGTCAGTGTCAGGTAACACTGCCTTCTCATGGAACTCACTAGTATCAGCATACACAGAGCAACATCAATAATTCCGTACCCAAAGTCTGGGGCTTGACTGTATTCTGTCTGTTTTCAGGGCAGTCATAGTATCCATTTGTACTGCACAATTAAATAGCAATAACAAAAATTCTCACATTTTTCATTTTCTTCACACTTGACTTTCAGTAAATTCAAATAAGTATTTTCTTGGATATGGTGAGAGGTTAAAAACAGCAAACTCTTTACTGCTGTATTCTCATTGTCTTTGCAGCACCTTAGCATTGTGAAAGTGCAATATATTACATGTCTTGCTGCAACTGTAAACCCACCTTGAAATTAATAGGATTTATTTTGATTTTTCTCTTTGGTTGTGTATCACTATCACTGATCTCAGCACATCTTGGAGAATTGCTTCCAGCTGTTCCAAACCAGGCAAACATAAGCCATTCCGTCTCACAGGTCCTCTATGATTTAATTACATCAAGAAAAAATGTGCATTTTAAGAATAGCCTCTAGATTTCGCAAAACATAACACTTTTAATTTGTTATAACTTCAAACATATGACATTTTTTATAGCAACATTTATTCTTGAAAACTTACAGCAATAGTTAACATGTACAAAGCACCAAAACCTGTGAGAGGCACCATACATTTTTCAAATCTTGTTGAAGCTACAGAAATAGCAGCCCTTTTCCTATCTGTATAGATGCAATCTGTTTGTTTCCACTACATTGTACACAGATGATAATGCCAACTAGTTGTCTGAAAAATTTATGGCAGTTAGTCTAACTGCTATATAGAAGAGATCCATACGAATGGTGTAATGAAGTCATACAGTAAAATTACTTATTATTTCTTTTATAGCACTATGAAATAGACAGGCCAGCACTTTATTTGTGAAGATTTTGAATTTATGACATTTGTGATGTGAAAGTAGGTTGCAAAGGCTATATGTGGAGACAAAAGTAAATTGAAAAGGTTTCTTTTGCCTTTTTCAAAGGAAGCTCACCTAACAATTCCATGCACTGTGTGCTGCTTGTGTAGATGTCGGAAAATTAAGAATTCAAGGCATTCCCATATGGTTCAAGGAAATGTACATTCTTACTACTTTATGCCTTGCCAAGGCAATTACACACCATGAATTGGGTTTCAAGGTTGGTCACCTCCTGCAATTCTGTCAGAAGTGTTGGGGCGTTTGTCATCTACTTCTTAAAGCAACTCCTACAGTCTAATAATTATATAAGAATCTCTGTCTTGATTTTGAAACATATGGCTTTTAGCTCACCAAACTGTAGCAAAAAGTCTGAGCAGACAATCTCGTTTTGGAACAACAAATACTCATTCAAGGAAAAGACTCCAAACATACTAGGAGGTCTGGCTTTAAGCATTGCGATGTGGGAGACAGAGTTTTCTTATTTTGAAAAAATAAACCCTACAACAAAACCAAAAAACAAAACCCACAACAACAAAAACAAACAAACAAACAACAACAACAACAAAAAAAAACAAAAACAAAACAAACAAAAAAAACCAAACAAAACCCAAAAGAACAACAAACCCACATTATTTAGTTATTTGGTTCACAACAGTGAGTTTTGCACAAATTGGAGAGTCCATGAAATACTTGCATTACATTGGTAAATGCTCGCTAAGACAGGCATGTCATGACCCTTGTAAACATGTACGTCTTGTGGTTCTATCATTTGCCTCTTGAAAATGTTTGCACAGAGTGAAAGATAACTACATACCCCAGGCAAGCAGGTCAGAGATTGCTAAAGACTGTCCATTCCTCCAGAGGAGACTCAAGATGTGATGGTCAGAAGACCCTGTGTGTGCCCCAAAACAACCCAAAAGACAGAAGGAACTGTGGGAGGCTGAGGGCCTGTTTGTGTTGTGCAGCTCGTTATTGCTCAGGCAAACAGCAGGGGTGCAGAGCAGGGTCCTGCTCCACAAAGGTGAGGGATGTTTTCCTGCGTCGTCTCCCCTGAGGCCGCAAATATCAACTGTCCGGGCAACAAACTGCCAATAGACAGCAGCACAGACACTGTGGTGCCTATCAAGGCACAAAATGAGCTGGGGCTGGGGTTTTACCTGACAGCCCCGTCAATAAGTCTCACCTACAGGAGGGTTCCTTATATAGGTGGTCCTATAAAACCAGCCTGTAACACCAGTGGTTCACTGACCGAAAGGATTAAAAGGACCACAACTGAAAGGATTTTAACTCTGACTGAGGAGATGTCACTGGATCCATGGGGTGGTAAGCCTATTTCCCTGTGTTCTTTCCTACTTTCTTTCCTTTCTCTTTTGGATCTTTTATAACAATAAGAATCTGCCAAAACTTTCGTTCCTCCTGACACAGCTTGGGGAAGTTAACAGTAAAATAAATTGTTGTTTCATTTTTTACTTCTCCAGGAGTTAGCTGTTTTTCCTGCAAAACATGTAGCGCGTGGTACAAGATCTTCTCCCCCTGGACCTACTGAGCAGGTTGGGACAACATGACTGTTGTCTACATAAAAAGTTGGAAATAAATAAATCCTGTGTCCCCTGGACATAGAATTAATGGCCTGAATTTCCAAAAAAAAAAAAAAAAAGGATATTTAATTTGTTGACAGACATTATGTAAAGAAATCAATGCAGCACTTTATGTTGCTGTCATCAGTTAACTGACTTCACCTCTTTCCTAGGGAATATTGCCCCCCATCTGAGGAAGCAAAGAGGAAGTGTGAGACCAAGTGAAGTAGATTAGCAGCTTGATTCAAACTACCGCCTACAACAGCCCAACTTTACATCACCAGTTTTTACAAGATTCTTAATTCAGTCAGTCTGTTGTCTAATGCAGTTGCACTGAATTTATTCAAAACAATTTCTAAGTTAGTTTAGAGTTTTAGCAGGGTTTGTTGCCCCAAGAGTCTAACCTATTCTCTTGTTGGAAATATACCAGCTCCATAAAAAGGCATTATCGGAGTGTATGCTTTAACCTTCCAGTTCCCACTTTTGTCCATCAGGATGAACTGCTACAAGTCTGTCCTAAAGTGATATCTCCTGCAAGTAATCTGCTGAGGCTCTAAGTCTTGTAATAACTGCACTAATGGTATCAGTAGCTGCAGAAAGACACACACAAGTTGTGTTTTCAGACTTTGCTTTGCTACATGTGAAGTTCAGATTTTTGTTTCTATAGCAGGACACTGTTGACACTCTGATCATATCCTGGCTCTGTGAGAGGTTGGGCTGGAGAACGTGGCTCTGAGAGTGGACCACCCCAAGCCTGTTCACATGACAAGCCTCATGCATGTGGTCTTGCCTCAGACTTTTCCAGACTAAGGACCTTGCTCGCACATTTTCAGTACAGTGCTGCAGTGCTTCTGCAGCTCTGTGACCACTTAGGCACATGCAAATGCCATTAAATCTCCTAACCTGGTGATTATCTCTGCCTGAAACAGAAGGGTGGTGGAAAAACAGACAGTTCACAGCTCTCCGTTGGTCCTGATCCCTGTAACTTCTTTGGGGGTTTCACTCTAGAAAGGACCCAAGAGACAGCTTCCAGATGCTGCACAATACTGTGCCTCCTTGCCATTATGCAACTTGGAGTGTTAGATCTGTCATGTCCTTTAATGCATACACCTGAAAAAAGAGGAAAATTGAGAGCTGGTAAGCATTTCAGTCACACTGAAAACTGACACACGAAGGCAGCTGTCTCCAGCCCCCTTCTCAATAGGTAAGAGTTCCCTTCAGTGCTGCTGGGGGAAAAAATACTTCCAGGACTATCAAAGATGGCGTTTTATTCCATCTTCCTGGGCAGTATTCAGAAATTAGACTTTGGGTTGTTTTCTGCGGTTTTATTGGGTTTTGGTGCTTTTGTTTTTTTATGTCAAAGTGAGTCCAATTCTTTCGAGACACCTGTAAAAACAAGAAATGTAAAGGTATTGATGTCATTAAAAGGCATCTGTTTTTCAGCTATGATATTCCTGGTGTTTTGTTTACTGCAGATGTGTGTGCAAACGCGTTTGCCGGGTGCTTCCTGAAAAATGGTCCTATCCCTGTTTGAACTGAAATGGTGGGTGCATTGGAGATGGGGAAGGGAATCAAAGGTTTGATTAAAATTTTAATTATTGTGGAAATTGGTTTTGTACAAGCTTCCCCATACCCCACCCTTGGGTATTATTTGTTCCTCTTTAAAAGTACCCTGCAAATACAGCTTTAGGAATTCACTGTATTTTTATGCCAGCTCTTTAAGCAACTCTACAATTATTACATTCTGATGTGTGAGTGATTCAGTATTATCTCCTAGGCTTTTATGATCTTGTTTCCCAATCAGTGTTTTTGTGTAACAAGCTAGTGAGTTTAGAAATATGATTAGAAAGATGTGACTACATTATCTAAAGCTTATATACACTTTTGTATTATTTCAGCTTTTCAAGTCCCAAGGGAACTGACAGTGATTAGGATCTATTTCTTGTGAAGGTACAGTTGGGAATAAGGGTGATTTGAATAAGTGAATCAACCTTATTATGACAGAAGCTCCAATACAGATGTGCATTAGAGTATATTGGATTCCACTTCTGCAACCACAGGAAACCTTTGCATAAGTATTCACATTTCTGCCTGGACTAAGTAGATAGAATACTATTAATAAATGAAATCTTAAAGCCAGTAGTCCTTCCAGTCTTTGTTTCTACTGCAGTACCTTACAAATAGTATCACACAGTCA
This sequence comes from Psilopsiagon aurifrons, assembly GCA_025447955.1. Classification (NCBI taxonomy): domain Eukaryota; kingdom Metazoa; phylum Chordata; class Aves; order Psittaciformes; family Psittacidae; genus Psilopsiagon; species Psilopsiagon aurifrons. Next base: position 23,336 of record JAOEHY010045303.1, read on the forward strand.
TAACAATGTTTTTTCTTTGTAAGTGTAACCCAGATTGACAGAGACCTTTAGCTATATCGTTATTCTCTTGCAATCATCCAAACCCCCACATTTAAAAATAGTGTATTTTCTGTGAAGGGTTAAAAAATTGCAATTCATACTGCGGAGTAAAGTAAAACCAACCAACCAACTAGCCAAAAAAAAAAAAAAAAGGAAAAAACAACAAAAACAAAACAGAAACAACCCACAAGAGAAATGGGATGGAATTTTTAGTCTGTGGTTTTGCTACAAGCAGGCTAGGCCTCAGGGGAACACAAACAGGACCATAGCCACATGTGTGCATAGCATAGTTCACATATTTTTAAAATGCTGGAATTATTTTAGCTAGTGTAAATTAACTTTGGAATGGATGAGTGGGAGCAGAATAAAGAAAAAAGCATAATTAAAAATCAGTGGAAGCAGGATCCCTAAAGGGTCCAGTGAGAAAGTCATTAATCCCAGCAGCCTGAGCAAAATAGTCTGTAAAGAATGAGCATGACCTGGCATGGACACGAAGGCAGAAGTGTGGGCTCTGTGGAGAAAGAGGTATGTGATTTGCAGCAGTACAAGACTGGCCAAACGGGGTCAGGCTAAAGGTCCACCTAACCTTCTGGCTTAATGGTGGGTAATATTGTCCCTAGTGTAACAGAGGCAAGAGAAGAACAGTCTCACTGCTAGCACACCTTGCCAATTTCCAGCAATCAACATTTTATTACCAATATATCTTCATAATGATGTTTAATAGCCACCAGTACATAGTGATGTAAATTTTATATCTTCCATGTAGCTCTAAAATCTCCTTCCAAAACTAACTACCCTGTTGGCCTTCACAACATCCTATAGCAGCAAGTATCACAATATATTTATTTCCTTCTCCATGCTGTAAACGACTTCATTAACTTCCATCATATTGCTCCTCTACTGCCCTTCTTTCCTGAAGAGATATCACCTGCTGAACCTCTTCTTTTGTGGATGATGCTTGTACCTCCACTCTCGTTTTTCTGTTCCTTCCTTAGTTCTGCCATATTCTTCTGCAGTTGTAAGGACCAGAACTGCAGCATTTAAAAAGTGCCTGCCCTTTGATTTCTACTTTCTAAGCTGGTTGGCAGTGAGGAGCAGGGAAATTAAAGGTAAGTGTGCAGATATTTGAGGAAATTACAACTGAAGAAAGAGGGATGAGTAACTGCATGTAGCACATGGTAGAGAATAATATAAAAAAACAAATTCTTCTCCATGTTTTGTTATGAAAATAATTAATAAGATCCAAAAATGTAATTTAACAAATTAGTTAGTAACCATTTGTCGTGGTTTAAGCCATAAATCAGCCATGCAGTTTGTTCACTCTCTTCCCCCTTTTTCTTCCCTCTGCTCCTGGAGGGATGGGAAGGAGAATCGAAAGAATGCAA
>JAOEHY010045304.1:0-27079 GCA_025447955.1 Psilopsiagon aurifrons
GAATGGGTTGCCCAGGGAAGTTGTGAATGCTCCATCCCTGGTGGTGTTCAAGGCCGGATTGGACAGAGCCTTGGGTGGCATGGTTTAGTGGGAGGTGTTCCTGCCCATGGCAGGGGGGTTGGAAGTGGATGATCTTAAGGTCCTTTCCAACCCTAACTATTCTGTGATTCTACAATTCTATATACAAGTGAGAGATAACAGAAGAAGGAAAAATTGCCCAGAGTGGGCAGAGTGGGCTGTTGGCTACAGACCCTAAACAAGGCTATCTAGAAGTCTTTAGGACCTTTTCCTCACTATAGGAGCTTTTCACTGATTTCTCTGACTTCACTGACCCAAGAATAGAACTTGGCACTTTTACCAGGTATCAGAATGTCTGTATACTGGTACTTTTACAGCAGATGAAGCTGTATCATCAAAGCTGCACTTTCTACAGTTTAATTAGAGCTACCTGCAAAAACATAGTTCACCTGGTATAATACAAAATTGTCTTCTCTGGGAGACTGTGGTGACAGGGATGTTGGAAAAGGATCACAGCTCTTTATAACCCTGACAGATGGGATGAAAGGTATGAAGTTAGCCATGGCCAAAACGCTCAAGCACACAATCAACTCTGTATAGCTTAATAAATCAGTTTATTCCCAGTAACTGCATTGTCTTAACTATGTGAAATAAATCCTGTTAACTAAGCCTCATCCATACATGTTTATACAAATGTGTGTTCCCTCCTATTTGTGATGTGATATAAACATGCAGAAGAAGGGTTACAGGGGCTAAGTGGATGTGTTGTATCTCATGCTACGGTGAATTCTGTCAGGAATTCCCTTGCTTTGCCTGTGGAGATGCAAAGACAGGAGTATTGGGAGTATCTGCAGTCACTGCCTTGATTTCCCTGCTGGTTTTCTGTGCAGAGAGATTCTGCTGAGAAGTATCTGTCCTCTTTTCCTCCTTTTCCAGAAAGTTCTCAATGGGAGTACTCACAAGAACAGGCTTGGAAGGAAGGTACTACAGGAGGCAGCTTTGCTCCAGCTGGCTTCTGTCCAACTCCAGTTTTCTCAGAATGCAGAGAAGAACATGAGTGCTGTCCATACAGGACTTCATCTAAAGTCTGACCTTTGAGGGTTTGCAAATAGTCCCTGTGTCATTGGGCATTGTGGTTCTTCATTATGGATTCTGGAATGTTTTATTCCAGACCGGCTCTGAGCTTTGTTACAAGGTTCATTAAGACACTGATGAACAAGGAGAACATAACTGTTTTTGCATTCTGTGGAGAGGAGCCCAAGAAAGGCTTGTGTTTGTAGAAATGAATGACCAAAAGCTATGACTTGCTTTTGTAACTTTTCCCATCCTTCTTCAGTAGCCTAACAGTTTGTAATTTTTCTGCTTGTTCATGCAGGAACTACCTCTTCAGACTTAGTCTACACAACGTTTCTCTTATTCAGGTATGTTCACTTTTTACTCTCCTGGTTTTTTTGACTTGCTAATGATTGTTCTGTAATATTTGATGTACATTTTCAGAGGGCTGCATAGTGTAAATTTACCCAGACTGGTGGAGCAGGGAGACAAAGTCAGAACCAGATGCTTATTCCTGCTTCAATGATAATGCTGGGGGAAGGGCTCTTCTACACTTCCCCATTTGGACAGCACTCTCAGCTCTTAATTCATGAGTGTTTGGGTGGTAGCAGGATCAGCCAAAAAATCTGGCATCTTAAGGAGCAAAGCGTGTAGTGTGACTGATACAGGCTTAAGCACAACAATCAGTAGAAATCCTCGGCTTTCATTAGAGATATCAGCAACATGTAGGAAAAGCTTTTACTATTCTTGTCCATCCTCATTTTTAGCCATTGTTGACCTTTGTGAACACAGAATGCTGAGGAGCTGTGTTTTTTGAATGCATTACTAAAACCAAGGTTAGACTTGCTAGAATTCCAGAGGCAAAATGGGTTAAAAAATGTATGTTACTTCTGGCAGAATGGAGGCAAAGCAGCTAAGCACTGAAAATTGCTTGCAAATATCCAGCAATATTAGGACTTTCCTCCCACAGCACTGAACCTTGAATTGAAAGATGCAGCAGAAATTGTTAGTGAAAACCCCAGCTGCTTATCTTTAAATAAATACTTATGCTCTGGGATATTTGCATCTTTTCAGTTGCTAGAACACCAAAGATGTATTTAGCACATTTCAGACAGACTGAAGGGCCTGTCTTCTGTACCTGACCATGCAAAAAAACCATCAGAGTAGTATTGCCAGCCATTCCAATGTGCACAAGCTTTTTGCTGTTAGTAAGAATTACAAGTATAGCTGGAGAGAAGAAAAGATGTTTAATGGCTGTAAAATGCATTGAATCTTCCTTTAAAAGGAAAACAAAGTCCAGAGTTACCAGTGACAACAATAAAGGGTTAGAGAAGCTGATACTCCCATTTGGCAGTAGTTTCCCTTTGCAGAATCATATTAGTATGGCTGGAATGCTTCCAGCGAGCACACAAGAGAGGGAAGTCTCTGCAGTTATGTGAGGTGTCATACCTTCTGCAATGTCTGTTATCACACTGCCTGACACAGCCTCTTGTGCTTGTCAGACAAGGGATTCCCTTCCATGAAACCCAGCTATAATCTCCCTTATACACTTCTGAAGTCAGGCTTGGCTTGGGCCCTTTCAGCACAGTGAGTTTCCTTTCCTACACTGCAAAACATGGGAAGTCTTCTTCTATAGCACTGGAGGATGCTGTGAGATCTCCGGCTAACATAATAAGCTTAGTTTGCTCCTGCTTTCTGGATGTATCCGGTCACTTTGCCAAGACTTTTTGCATGACAAAGAGAGCATGGAATTATGTTGACACACGTGTTGGGAATGATGGAAGCGATTGTTTCCCAACCTAATGGTTGCCTAAGTAGCTGCTTGGCTTCTCTCCAGAAAGCACATGATGTGGCTTAGAGGGACCCCCTCCCATCTACCATTCGCTGTGCATCATTTTAAAGATCAGATCTGAAAGCAAGACAAGAAATGCAAAGAATCTGCCATTAGTTTTGTAGGGAGTGAGAGTGCAGTTTAAGAAGGAATGACAATGCTAATTTGGGTTGTTTTGTATCTCCCCTTTGCTGGTAAATAAAATACAGTGTGTATGTTGTCAGGCTTGGTTTGAAGATAGTTTTTCATCTCAAGATTGTAGTTTGATTTATTTCTGCTGATGGGACTTACTCTTCAGGTTGCAAGTGGTGCTACATCTGCTTCAAGGTGCAGCATCATGTTTAAAGATGCTTGCTTCCTTGCATCTGTGCTCCCATGAGGTGGGAGCAGGCGCCTGAAGAACACGGTGCACAGAAACAGCAGGATATGCTGGTGTGGGGCAAAGCTTGGCAGTGGGAGGAATATACCTCTCTACAGCATATATATATACTCTACAGCAGGGTTAGGTGAAGTTTAAAGCTGTTTTTCAATGAATGGTCTTGTGCAATAAGCTCTATCCTGAGGCTGCACTGCCCCTGTGGAAAAAAGCAAGGACACATTTCCACCACACAGTTGTCATAGAAAGGAAAGGAGGGTGTTCCTGTGAAGGAGATGATTTCCAATTGTCCTTTCAGCAAAGGTGCCAACAGCATCTCTCAGGACCAGTATCTCCTTGCCACTGCTTGCTAGCACAGTCAATTCAGTACTTGAGTACTGAAATGAAATTCTGTAATGGGTAGATTTACTAGCTCAGTCCACCTAATGCATGTTTTCCATGACAGTTATCTGTTCTTTGACCAAAAAGTGAATATTTCCTGCCATTGAGCAAGCAATAATGCTTTTCATCACAGCATTACATTTTTCATTTCTTTCCAATGGGAATAATTTTTTTTCAGGTTTATAATCCCCTTCATGAATATTGTGCATCACGAGCCCAGTGTTAACTATGGTATTACTCCCTGATTTTAGAAAGGTTTTAAAGAAAGACCACACTTTTTCCTTCTACCTGTAGAATCACTGTGGAGACCTTTCATTTAAGCCCAATGCAAAATCCATTAAACTGAGCAAGGTTTCTCTATCAGCTTCAAGGTTCATTTTGTGAAACTGTGAAGAATATCCTGAAAATATGTTTTAGAAGTCTTCAGTTCCAGAAGCTGAAGTTATGGTATTATTCCTGAATCTGTGTTGGACTGCCATTAGTATAAACTTAATTTTCTAATCTCAACAGCAAAGAACATTCTGCAGTATCATGTAGCCACTCCATGTAGTTTCAATAGGAAGTTATTGTCTTGTAATTGCAGCAAACTAAAAGAAAAAATTTAGCATTTTGTGGGCAAGTTATTGGACAAAAGCTGTGTAAAAAGATAGCATTACCCTTTAGAACAGTTGAGATTTCAGGGGAGGGGAAGTAGAGGTAGGTTTTAGCATGTGGACCATGTTATAAAGGGCTCATTTCTTTTCCATTCTTAGGACTCAGCTGCTCTACCATGTGCTGAAATTTCCTCCTCACTTTGAATTTTCTGTTGGTTCTGATGAGGTTGTTTCTCCAGGGCTGTAGCACTGAGCTTTTGCATGAGAGCTAGTGAGTGGAGTGGAGCAGACGCTGAAGCAGAACAAGCTTTCCTTCTCTGCAGAACAAAATGTCCCAGCTTCACTGTGATTTTCCCCCCTCCCTCTTTGTTTCTGAAATGTGTTTCAGAAATTCCATTTGGGGACCTGAGAATCCCTTTCACCAAATGAGTTTTAGTTGCATGAGAAACTTCAGTGGTAGTTAGCTTTTTCCATGAGAAACGTTTTTGCGTGAATGTCAATATCCAGAAGGAAATTGAAGCCAAGGTATTTCGGGATCACTTGTGATTTTGTCTACTTGTCTTTCTTGCCAAAATTGTTAAAGAATTTTTCAAAATCAGCATCTTGAGATGCCTGAGGTGGGGCATACAAAGGCACCTGCTAATTTTGGAAACTTTGGCATGTAGCATTCAAATTCCTGCAGCAGTCAAGGAACAGTTTAAATCTTTTAGCATCTCTTAAACAAAATCCCTGCAATGTGTTTCATCTCCATCTTTAACTGGTTGTCCTGTATACAGTGCAGGCTCTAAGTATTAGCCATTTTACAGAGCACATTTTAAAACCGATGTGCGCTTGGAGCACATGCTGTGTAATTTATGCATGGGTCTGAGACAAGGTTAGCTCCTAATCTGCAGCTTTCACAGTGAGGCCATAGAAAAGTCAGTTTTATACAGGAGTTTGTAATTAACAGAGTAGGTGGAAGGGTCATTTAAAGAGCATAAGCCTTTGAGCAAAGTTTAAAAAATGCATGATGCTGATTAGAACTTCTTAGTAAGGAATGCTATTCTCTGGTGTGTGTTAAAAGCAGGCTACTTGGCAGGCATTTCATAAATCCTAGTGCAGTGCCTACTCCCTGTTCACCCTGGTTTTACCTGAACTCAGAGTTCTCGAATGAACTGAGTGGGAAATGGTTTTCCAGCCTTTTTGAGGTGCCAAGACTTCCAACCTTTTTGCACTGAGATGGAAACAAGACTTTTTTTGATGTTTTTGTAAAATCTGAAAGAGGAGATAGACTCATGGTTATTTGGGATGCAAATATTCTGGGTGAAGTTACTTTCTGAAGCATCAAGAGAGAGGATTTGAATGTGCATTTCTCTCATCTCAAGCAATTGACCTTGTTTGTTTGGGCTACCCTTTTTCCTTTTCCTTCCTTAATGTTTCTAACAAAAAATTTCCCTATGGATCCCAGGTTTCCTTCTGGACTCTCATCTGAGAAATTTAATAGAAACTGTTAGAATTTAATAAAATGTTTATATTTCAATTATTTGTTTTAATGGAAGATCTTTTGTGAAAAAGTTTCTGACTAGCCCTGTGTATACTGATCAGTTATTATCAGGTTAATAGTATTAAAGATACTTCAAGAGTCTGCATGTGTTCCCTTTCTTAAGAATATACTGTATTTTAACAGTATACGAAATAATGAAGGGGTGCAGGTATTGCAAAACTAGTCAGAAAACATAAGTTATTTAATCTGTTAAGACAAAAAAAATTGAGATTAAATATGCTTTCATTAACAGTCTAATATTTTTCTTGAGGACAAGAAAAAAGTGAGAACCAAGTTCAGAGACAGAACATGTTAGTTCCCCCACAATCATAACCTGGAATTTGTTAGGATTGCTGTGGAGTTACATGCTGTGCAGGACCACCTGGGCTGCCAGAATCTAGATCTCCAATTAAACTGCCCCACTGCAAACCAGGAACATGCTACAAAAGACATAACATTGTTTTCTTTTGCAATTTTGCTCCAGACTGATGAATAAGAATATCTGCATTCATGTGGGCTCTTTGGAGAGTGTTATCTGGTCACTACGGCAAAACACGATGAACTTCTCTGTCCCTCTGGAGGCGTAAGACTTAAACCCAAGCTTAAAGTCAGTAACCTGCTTAGGCAGCATCAGGATTTTAAGGATTGATCTGAAGCTAATTGAAATCAATTTCTTTCTGCTGATGTTTTTGAGCTTCAGAATGGGCATTTTTTTTCAAACTGGAAACAGGAACAAAACATTTCCATATAGTCCTGTAGCAGATGAGGAGTAGCTACGTGTCCAGTACATTTCTGGTAGGATGGTTTCACTCCAGATATTCTTCCCTCAATCTAAGGAGCAGAAACATCCCCGCTACAGAGAAGCAGCTCTTAAACTGCACAGCTGCTTCTGAAGACACACCTCCATCCCTGCTGCTGCCTGGAGGGATCTTTATCTCTGTGGCATAATCACTAGTAAATCAACAGTATGTATCAACAAAGTATAGTTAATAAGATTTGCTTATCAGATCTCAGTATGTCACATAGCAACAAATGGGGCAGGTTTTATATTTTGCACTTTGAATCAAACAGAGCATTAAATGCATTATTTTCTACTTATTTAGGGCTCAGTAGTGTCACATTTATGTGTACTGATGAGAAATATGCTCTGCAAGTGTGTAGAAGTGTGAGGAGTGGTGGCAGAGTTTAACTTGGTTTTTCTCTGTGTAGTTGAATAAAATATGATAAACAAACCCAATGGGAAGTAGTGAGTGATATAGTTTACAGCACAAATTGTCACTCAAGTAATCTTTCCTGGTGAAAGTACTTCACTGGGAAATTTTAAGGATTCAGAATATGTTCACAAAGCCTTGGCGCTCATCAGAGAGCTTACAAATAATAGATAAATCTTACATCCCCCCAGAGATGCTGGATAGGCACCAGATGGGGCTTGGAGGGCCCGAATTTGTACTGCTGGTTCTGCCCATGGGCTCCTGAAGGAAAGTTAATCTGCCCAGTTTATCTGTGTGGTCTTTGCTCGCATACAAAATAGGAATATAGCACTTCCTTGCAAAATGTTGTGATTTTTTTTGTCAGTAAAAAAAAGATGAAAGTATCATTTTTCAGAGTTACTTGCAGAAACATCCTTGAGCCAGAGTCATTCCCAGTTTTCAAAATATCCTTTCCAAAATCATGAGGAAACTAGGCATCTATATGCAGCACAAAGCTATGAGTGCTCAGAAGCTGGCCCCACTTTGCTGAAGATATTTATTTCTTCAATCTATTTGGAGTGTCAAGATTATTATCCAATTTAAAATCCAGTTTGGGAAGTAATTTTGGGAAAGAGTGAGAATACTTTGTACCACTGAGCTGACTAGCAGGAACTCCATTTTGAAATGTTCAGGAATAAGCTTCACTTTCCAGAAGTCATATTCTTAAAGCAGTTTATTATTTGTTTCTTGCAGATTCCCAGATACAACTTTGAATTATATGGCACATATTTCTAGATAAAACATTTATTTCTTTATTTTTAGGCCAATGCAGTTCCCTCATTTAAAAACATAATCAAAATCTCTACTAGAGCAGATGCAGTCTTTAATATGTGGCTCATAGCTGAGTTCTGATTGTCACATAATTTATCAGTATGCTACAGTTTTTATTAACAGATTAACATATAAATCTATTCATAAATCACCTTCCAAAGCTATACCTAAAACCTCTCACTCTCAGTTTGGAGATTTAAAGCTATTCCATAATAAAGCTCATATTGGCTGAACAAACTTTCCGGCAAATTCAGATTTTTATTCTTATGGTTTCAGATTCCCAAATAAAATCTACTCCCTGAAATCGCCCTTCCTTAAAATGACTGATCAGGAGCTAGACTGCAGCTTTCAAGTTCAGATCTCCCCTCCCATGATCTATCTAAGAGAAAAATTTCTACTTGGAGTGGGAGATGGGGAAGAAAACTGGGCATGTCAGACTGGAGTTGACCATGTATGAAGGTCATGCTTCATGTCCATTCTTCATGGACACACTTCAGCAGCTCCTTGCTATGGGGAACTGTACTCTTTAATACGTTCCAGCGTATTCTGGTGGGAACCAACCTTGTGCTGATGTTACCCATCAGTAGAAATTCTGAGAGCAGAGAAAGCAAACCTCTTCTCACATAGCACTGAGTGATTTCTGAACACGACATCCCCTCTGTCTGGGAGAACACAACTTAGGAGTCCATTTAGAGCCAGCACGGATTTTAACCCAGGTTTATCTTTAAATGCATGCCTGTTCTCCTTTGAGAGCTGCCTGAGTTAAGAATATGCTGCACGATCTACTGAGTGAGAATACATTTCAATATGTGCATTCCCATACTGGAGTTTGCTGAACTGGCTCAGAGTACACTGCCTACTTGTGATCAGTGTAGTTGCCCTCTAAAGTGAGTATTTAGGTCTGGTATAGAAAGTTCTCATATAAGCATGTATGCAAGCATGCACAGAAGGATCATATCCATAGGGTCGTATAGCCCGTGTAGGAGCTCTATCTGTTTGGATTCATGCTTGGCATTAAGCAGGGCAGCCTTCTTGGAGTCAGTGAAGGCCACAGAGCTGATTTACATCTGGAGGGAAACTACCTTGTTATGCTTACATGCTGAAGTAAGGTTTGCATGATGACTGTTAGCCGTGGATTGCCAGCCTGCTTTCCTCAGTAATTTGTTCGTTGTCATTCCCTCCTTCCCTTCCTCAACTCACATAAAAGCAAAAATTACTACAGGGGTTTTGGTCTTTGTCAGCAAACACTGTGAGCAGGATTCAGAAACTGAGAATTTAATTAGCTGCTGAAGTCACTTACTGATAACAGTAGCATATTGGGCTCTTTATTTGATAAAACCCTGTCAGGCATTTTATGTGTAGGGAATGAAGACTAATGTTCTTATTCCTTGCAAGTTACAGACAGGGCCGTTAAACATCCTTTAGAAAGGGCAGGGGAAAAAAATTAAAAATTGGACTTCTTGGACTTCTCATTTTTTGTCACCAATTTTGTTTGTTTATCTTTGTGAAATGTAGTTTGGTTTGACCTGGTTTAGCCCTTTTTCTCTGTAGACTTGTGTCCCACTCCACCAGCTCCAAAAGGCTCTCAGAGATCTGCATGTCCTTACACCCTGGCTGTCCTCTGCCCTGACACACACATTCATCTGTGGCTGCTGTCAACAAATTCAGCTCTGCAGATATTCCTGAGGGGCAAATCAGCCTCTTGTTGTAGGCCACACCTTAACTAAACTGACATTTTTATAAACTGAAATTTATATAATAATCTGCTGCTTTTTTATTGTTATTACTTTAGGGAAATGGGATATTTTTAGATGTGGGAGAGGTTTGTTCTCTAGTTGCAAATGCTGCCTTACCTCAAGGCACAGAAAGTTGCTTCTGTCCCAGTTAGGAAGCTCTGGTGCTTTATTAATGAAGGCTCCAAAATCGGATGAGTTTTATGCAGCACCTTTGCTAAGAGTAGTCGATGTGACAAGAGTGACTTACTGAATTTCACATGCCAAGCCGGGTTTGTGCAGCCAGCTTCTGCTCTGTGCTCTCCTGGAAAGATACCTGCCACAGTCTCTCCCATGTTCAGCAAGCTCAGGTTTGTGGAAGGTGATGAGCTGCCAATCAGGGGAGCCTGGGGAGAGGTCCTGGCCCCCTGCTGCAGCCAGTGCTGCAGTTTGCCACCTTTTGGGACTGTGCACTCAGTGAAGTGCTCTTCCTACCTGTGACCCAGCACCCTGACCTGTCCTTGGCATGGGAGCTGAGCTGCACATGCTGGGAAGTCAGAAGTAGGAGAAGTCCTTGAAAACACAAAGGACTGCATCTTACAAGATGAACAATGGAGTATCTGGGCCAATTATTACAAAAAAAAGCAGCAGTATGGGGTTTGAGGGTTGTTTTTTTTTAAGCCTGAAAATACAGAGAAATATCTACATTTTATTCTCAAAGCAGAGCTTAAGAGACATCTAAATGGTTCACATCCCTTGCACTGGCGTTCTGCGCAGGATTAAGTTTGACCTTGGTAGCATCCGGTCATTTATAAGGAAAGCATTAAAAAAATCACCATTTATTGATTTGCATCTCTCTAAAAGGGCCCATGAATGACCTCATGTTTCCTTTAAAACCAGCTATTGAGCTCTTAGGAAAAAGGAGTTGTTCTGAAGTAAATGCATATCATGACAGTGCATTTGTTTTTCCCTAGATAAATAATCCTACTTTTCTCTGTTAGTAACAGTTTAGCTGATGTGTGTTTTACAGCTTCTTTTAAATGCAACAGTTCTGAATGACTAATATAAGGGGATTATTGGAGCCTGGAGCTACACAGCAGAGTCAGTAATATGGCCTGTGCAGCTGTTACGAGAGACTGGGAGCTGGGGAGCAGACATGGGAACAGTTTGTTCATCGTTCCCACAGGACATTGATCCTGTCTCAGTATGGCAGGTGCAGCTTCCCTGTATCCTTTGAAAGCCTCAGACCTATGGCATCCGAGGTTTCAGCTGCCTTCCCGGCTGAGCGCAAGGAAAGCAAAATCCATGTGCCAAGAGGACAGACAAATAAATAGGCACAAACTGGACTATGCTATGTCATCTCCAGCTACCTTGACTGGAGGAAGATGGTGACTTTTCAAGCTCAGAACCCTTTCTTCGTGACTGCAGAAGGGGTAGCAAACCTCCAGCTAAACAATGTCAGACAACAGCTTCTGGGAGTTGCCTGCTAATGGATGGGCAATGGGAGAGGAAGGTTGGATTGTACCACTGGAGGAGGGTGAAGAACGTGGCTGTGGGTACAAATAAGTTGCTGGGTGCTGCCGCAGCTTGTACAGTCAATTGGAACAACAGTCTTGGTGGTATTGAAATGTTTCTGAAATGTTTCTTCCATCTCTAAGTTACCCCACGGTGGTTATAGCTATCTGATACATTTTTATTGGTAGCATGACTGAGTAAAGACTAAGCTATTCTGAGACTGGGGAGACCAAATGTGGAGAGTGAGTAGAAGGAGATATTCAAAAGTTGCAGATTTTTCTCCATTCTCTTAAGGAGAGTTTGGACAGCATGGATTAGCTGCCTCTCTTGTAGACAGCTGCAGACAGGGAGGTAAGGTGGTTTGTAGCCTTCCGCAGTCTGAGCTTTCCTTTCTTTGCACACAAAGACAATATAATGATACTTGTCCTTTTGAATTGCCTTGAAGTGCAGAGCTTTCTGTTTAATATCGAAATATTATACACAGCGGTATGCATTTGTAAACACAGTTAATTTGCCTGAATCATGAGTCTGCGACGTTATATTCTGAGCCATAGTACATGTAACATTTGCACTTTGCCTCTACTTTTTAGGTATGCAGTTATTCAACCTCAGCATGGCCATATGTTCAAATTGACTTATTTTTCACTACTTTTTTCTAAACTTCTTAAATTAAATGTAAATTTGAATGTAAAAAAAAAGCTGGGTTTCTAGTAAGAGAAAAATGCAATAAAAATGTATCTCTTCAGATAAAAATACAGATACAAATAATTCTGTACATTTATTTAAAAAAGGGAACAGATTGGAAAGAAATTTGGGGGGTGTTTAATAAAAGTATACTTTCATTGGAAAATTTGGTTTTGTCGGGATTATAGATCAAATTCCATATGTTAATTATTAATCAATCAATCCCTTCAGACAAAGTATGTTGTGACTTTTTTGAAATAGAGTGGTTTAATTCCTGGTAAGTAAAGAAAAAGGGAAGAGTGGTTTAATTCCTTATAAGTAAAGAGAAAGGAATAACAGGACTGAAGCCATTGGAATAGGCTGCAAGGTTGCTCAAAGTGATTTAAGCTTTATTAAGAATGACAAAAAAGTTCTTAAGCTAGCCTGGGAGTATTAAGAAACAAACTGCAGTTGCCTAAAGGGAGAGGATTCTGCTGCATGGGGTAGAAAGGAATGATCAATGGTTCATAAATAAAATAGTGGTGAGCACAGTGACAGCATTAAAAAATGTATGTGGCTAATATAATTGTTACAAATTTGGTAGCCTTTGCTGTGAGATCAGTTACTGTGGATTTAAAGGCAAGGCAGAAAAAAGAAAAAGATTGGGTTTTTTTCCAATACAAGATAAATATGAAAGCCTTGAAAGCCAGTAAAAAATGTTAGAACCAGCACAAAGAAGTATGCTGTATTAATGCGGTTGGAAAATTATTTTGTATTCCCTCATCTTAATATAAGATGTAGTCTCAAAGCCCATTTGTGTAATCTTTGACCTTGGTAGAGATCAAATGCAAGCATGCTTGAGGGGAGGTGAGGGAAGAGCCAGGTGGCAGGGGGAATGTAAGGGCAGGACTCAAACTGAAGGAAATTGGAAAATAAATCCTGGGTTGGCAGAAGAGTGCAGACTGGTGAGCAGAGCAGAGGAGCTGGGAGGGAGGGATAAAAGACATCGCGTCAGAGTCATCTTTGCAGGAGAAGGAGCAAATAAATTCCTTGTTGAGATGAAGCTTGGCAGAGCTCACTATGGCATCAGGTGCTGACGTCTGGTGTTAGAAAAGAGGAGGCAGAAGCAAAGCAAACTGTGGCAGACCAAGCAGGGAGTCTGAAGTCATCTGTTTCCCAGCCTTAGGAGGAAGCTAGGTGGATTGATGCTGTTCACGGTGGTGGGGCTCTGGCCACTTACAGCGGCAGCAGGCAGGAGCTGTGTTCAGCTGGGCTGGGCAGCGAGGACCAGTGGGGTTTAGAAATACTTGAAGTTTTGGTGGTGGGACAAGAGATGGGCAGAGAGCCATCTTCCCTAACGCTGCAGTCCAGTTCTGATTCAAACTGCTGTGCATTTCCATTTTGCAGCAATAAACTGAGACAATAAACTGAAGCTGACTTGAGAAATATCTTTTGGATCCTGAATAAATCAACCCCATTGCTTTTTTCCCAGACTCCTTGTGCTTCTGAGACAAATAGTTCATTTACACTGCTTAAGTGCTGACTCAACCACTGCATGTATGGTGATGTGGTGGTATTTAAGATGTGAAGCTTTTGATTTAGAGATGTAAAGAGATGGAGAGATTCAGGTCTTTTTGGGTTGTCATTTCCCCACTGACCATTGTAAAGTGTTGCTGCATCTGTAGATAACTGTATCCTGCTCAGATCCTTTCAGTATATTTAGCACTGGATGGATGTTGGCTTCTCACTCTAATTGGAAATGCTGGGGAGAGGATTTGGGGGCATCAGATGGGGAGTTCAATACTGTTGGTTCTTTAGTTTCTCTGTATTTAAGTGTTCCTTGCTGATGGCGCACAGATGGTCTTAGATTAAGGAAAAAATGTGCCAGAACTGCAGGCTAGGCTCAGACTGGGGAGTTAAGCTTGACATGAAATAAGCAGAAGGCCGTAATTAGCTTATCGAGAGCGTTAGGCACCTGGCAGAGGAAAGCATATATGTAATGCACAATGTAGCTATAGAACAATAAAAAAACCCTAAAATCTGTTTTATGAAGCATGGGAGACTTTTCATCGCTGATTTCCTTTTCCAGCCCAGCCTGGTAACATCTGAAAGGTCCTACTTAT
The DNA here is from genome assembly GCA_025447955.1 of Psilopsiagon aurifrons. Lineage (NCBI taxonomy): Eukaryota > Metazoa > Chordata > Aves > Psittaciformes > Psittacidae > Psilopsiagon > Psilopsiagon aurifrons. The sequence goes on from JAOEHY010045304.1 coordinate 13,809, forward strand.
TCTTGGTTGTTAGTGATTTATCAGAAATGCTGAGCACCAAACCCCATAGAAGCCAGAGAGTCTAAAGGTCAAAATCTAGGTGTGTTGCCAAAATCTGTCCTGGGAAGCTTTGTAGCGCACTTGCCTGTGCACCATGTGTACTCCCTGATTGCAAACGTTAGTCATCTCGCCACCCACTCTTGTTCTTTCTGCGTGGGTTTTTTGCAGCCACATGTTGTCTTTGACCTTAACCCCAGGATTCAGGCTCACTGGGGCAAGAATTGCCATTTAATTTTGCGCAGAAATGCCTAGCAGAGTGCAGCTGAGTATTCTGTGTGCTTCCGCAGCACATGTCAAAATCGTGGTGTCTAGGAACAGGAGTCTGTATCCTTTCTATAGGTATGCAAAACAAACGGAAATTCAGGTATAAAACTGCTGAATTTAATAGGGAAAGTACAGAGGCTTATTTTTCCTCTGAGGGTTTAGGATTTTTTGCCCATATTCTTAAAGCTTGAAAACTATTACTTTCAAATGAGGAAGAGCAGCAGAGAGGGTCTGGTTTCACTTAAGTTCCTGTGGTACACGCAGGCTCAGGCAGGATCTCTGTTTTCAGCCTGCTTTGCAAAACTTTCCCAGTCTCTCTTGCTTCAATGAAACTGGCCTTGGCTAATTAATCTCAAAGACTTCATTTACTCTCAATAATGCATCTTTCAGTTAATTAAAGATTTCCAGTGCCTTTTTTTTCCTCCTTTTTAGCTGTAGTACCCCAAGCTTAAGTGCACAACCAGAAAAGAATGTTGATAGAATAAATAAAATCACATGCACATGTATTTGTTTAATTGTACACTGCCACCTTTTTTCAAGCCAAGACAAGACTCAAACCATGTTCAAACTCTACACAATTTTAATGAGAATATACTGCAGTGTTTGCTATCTGAAAGAGTGTTAGGCCCCCCTAAAGCAATAGATGTGATTTCCCTAAAGAAAAATAGGAGGCAGAGAACAGTGAAAATGTCGTCTTGAGTTCTTCATTAGTCTCTTTAGTACTGCAGGATGTGCTGATTTTGATTCCTGAATTTGAGCCTAATTGTTGGGAGAATCAGATCCAAATTGGGCATTTCCTCAAAGTTATTTTAGCTCCTCCTCAAACCAAACAAATAAATGCTGAACAAGTATATTCAGTGATGTATCCTGGAGAGTAATAAAGGATGCAAGACTTTCCTGCTTTAGAAAGCTGATAATACACAGAGGTTTCACGTGTACTTCATTGACTACATTTTGAGTTTGAAGCATATATGGGAAGATTGCTTTTCATAGCTAAACTCTTAATGTGGGTGCACAGAAATGCACTCAGTTGACTGCGCAGAATTTGTCCAGTCTGTGTCAGAAACAGGGGGGAGGGAACACAGAAAAATGTATAGTGGAAAACCCTTAACATCTCTACATAGCAGTGAGCTTCAAAGAGGCACAATGCTAACGAAACCCAGAGCAGAAAAATGAAGTAGAATGAAATCTCCTTGCTTGATGCAGAAATACAAAGGAGACTATAGCCATGATAAATTGATTTTGTACTGAATATGGGCTGGTCTATTGGAAGGGTTTCTGAGCCTCCTACTCCAGAAATCATTGTGCAAAACAGTAAGAAGAGGCTGCTTAGAAGTCTTGTCACATGCATCAGTGGAGCCCACAAAGAGGAAGGAGGGATTTAGTTCTGAATGGCGACTTTGCCAAAGAACATAAAGGGGTGGCAGTGGACATATTTTGGCGGTAGAAGAGCTTCGAAGGAAGAATTGCCTTCACTTTATCAGGGGCAACCATTGCTGTGACTCTGTTCATTGGCTCACTTAGAAATATCTTGTTGAACCTTGTTTGTAGGAACTGAAGAAAAAACAAAAAAAAACCCCCAAAAACCACAACAAAACCTGTTCTTTACAGAATAAACAGTGCTGGTGGTGTGAGAAATTGTACTGTGTGGTGTCCACCTGGCCAGAGTGAACTGCACCTGCATGTGCATTGGCTGTCCTTATTTTTCCAACATGTGCTTGACTGCAGTTGAATTTTTCTTTACTAATTTTTGTCTCAGTGTATTTTAGCCTCTTGATTTAGTTATTGATTTATCATATAATCTTATGTCTCTGTCATCTCCAGTACATTTAGTAAATGTTTGTTGTCGTAAGCTATTAACTGAATGTGACATGGCAAGAAACCAAATTCCACGGTGGCTGTTAATTACCTAGTATGCTGGAAGTCTTGTCTCATTTTCTGTATTCTTTCGCTATTCAGTAATAGGTAACACCATAACTCACCCTTCCTTAACATCCCCTGTGCTATTGTCTAGTTCTGGGTGTTGTCATTCATTCTAAACTGGCTAGAGGTGAGAGCTTTAAGGTCTTTTTTTACTAGCATGCCAAACATCCAGTTAGCTCAGGCTATCAATTTGCATTTGGCCCTGCCCATGCTTTTTCACACTTGATGGATTAAGTTGCTTGCAACTAAATCATTGCAGTGTTAAGCACTTTCAAACAAAATGAAGTAGAATATCAGCAAAATGAAATCATTGTCACATACTGACATTTCTTCAGAGAGAATGATAAAAATACAAACACTAGACAGTGGAAAGAAAAATCCAGTGCCATCTTTATCTCTTTTCTTCAGAGCCGTATCTTTCTTCCGAAGTGTCGTGTTGGCGTGTTCATCTAACACTGCTGTATAAATATGTAGCTGTCAAAGCTCGGCATATAGCCACAGAAGAGCATGTACTCCTTTTATATACCCTTATGGACAGCACTGCAATCCAATCTGATGCTAAAATCTGTAATCTGGACATCATTCCTGGCTTCTGCAAGCCCTTCTGTTCAGATAGTGTCACATCCATAGCTCCTTGTATTGCTGAATCACCAGTATCTTAGCACCTTTCCTTTGATTCCCCTCTCTTTGGGCGTATTCTTGTTGCATTGTATTAGAAATGGGCACCCGTAAGATTCAACTGGGCAGGGTGTTAAACTATCTAGTCTAGGTCATGCTTTGCCAAGAAAGATTGGACCAGATGATCCTTGAGGTCCCTTTCCCTTCTAAACTGGCATTCGATAATTCTATGATTAGTGCTTATATTAATTTTAAGGGTCTTTCACAGACTTGCTTGTCACTTCCTGTAAGAGGCTCACCTCACTTTGAAGGAGCTCATGAAGCCAGTGTCTCTCTCCCACTTGGTTAATGTGCCTTCTCCTCTTGCTTTCTCCCACAAGTCCCCTTTGTGTCTCAGAAGAATCCTATCCTTGATAAACCATGACCTTTCCCTATTTTGTGGCTATGCTCTTTTGCCCTTGGTGCTCCACCATCCGCTACCTGATGCCTCCAATATTATTACACTTTATTTTTAATGCCTTTTGGCAAGGCTATACCTGCACAGGTCTGTAAAAAAAAAAAAAACTAAAAAAAAAAAAAAAAATAAAAGCTCAAATTCTCCTTTGTGTGGAATGCAGCATAAGTTACAAAAATTTTACACAAGGGTTACTGAGTGTCTGCTTAAAGAATTGGCAAGTTAATCTGCTTGCTCCAAATATGGATTTTAATTTCACAAGACTTCCTCAAGATTGAGCTTGCTGCCCTTTGTACACTAAAATTCCCGAAGAGCTGAAAAAAGTACAGGTTGTAACCTGGATGTAACTGTTGTTTATCTTAGAAAACACCATGTTAGTTTTAGTACTTGGTATCAAATGTTCTTTGCTAAAGCTTTAGAAACTTGTCTTTAATAGTAAAACCTTGTACACTGCTTTCCATTTGGGTACACTGTAGAAAGCGTGATCTGTTAAGCCTCATACAATGCTCCTTTTAGATAAGGAAATGCATGGTCTGGAGTTGTAAATTCCTACCTGACACTGGAGAGAGAGAGAGAGAGAGAGAGAGAGAGAGGAGTGTCTGATTTATAGACCTTGTGCTGTTTAATAGAGTCTTCTGCAGGACAAATGGGAGTTGGAGGCACCAAAATTCAAATATATTCTTGTACATGCGACTGTGGCCTTGCCCCAAAATGCCAGAAAAAGAGAACAGGGTGTGTGGCATCTTGCCTATTGTTCTAATCCTTAAACCCTCTCCCTCTGTGCGCCACTGATTCAGTGGATGCATTTTGTGATAGTAGCAGATAAATACTAAGAACTCGTTTTGTGCTGGACAGGAAAGTTTTTAGTCCTCAAGAGAGTAAAGTTCAGTGCTCATCTCTGCTTCTGACATGCTCAGTGGCTTTTCCTATCCAGTTGACCTCTGCTGCTGGTTCTCCTTTCCTCCCATGTGCCTGTGTTGTCTGTTTAGCTTGTAAGTGCTCTCAGACAGAAATTCTCTCCCATAGCATGTTTATATACTGCCTAGAACTATGGGGTCACAATCTCAGTTCGTGTCTCTATGTGCTTCTGTAATACAAGTACATAACAAGGGATTTGAAGCTATGAGAAAGAAAAAATCAGTAGCATTGACCATGCAAGAAGAACTCAAAGTAGCTGAAAACTTTCCCTCAAGAACTAACATACACAGCTGAAAACAGATTGTCTCTGTAGGCACAGACACACATCAGAGGTATGAAAGTTTACCCACTTGCTGCTTGCCGCAGAACTTACTGGAATGAATGTGCTCTCTGTGCAGGAGGAAAACTGGAAAGTGTTTTACCCTGCATTTGGGGTAAGAGAGGACCATGAACAGAGTGGGTTACCGTGACTCAGCTGATGTAGAGTAGTTCATTAGGCTGGGATAACTTGATCAAAGAAAGTAGAGCACCCATACCTGAAGGCCAAGGCCCTGTTCTGCTGGGATTTACAGTGATGCTCCGTCTGGGTGTGCATACATACAGTCTGAAAACAGAAGGTGGAAGGAATGATTCTAATTCAGTGAGGCTTTAGAATGGAACCAACATAGAGAATGTATTCAGTCCTGGAAACTCTCCTCCCTGTCTACTGAGTGCAGATGTACACTATTTCTGTGAATTTTTTGTACAGTAGGTGAGCCAGGGCAGAGGAACTGCCCTCAGACTATTGCATTTCTTTTTGTAAAGATGTGATGAGACAGAGAAATGTGAATATCCAAAGACAGTATTATTTGGAACTCAGTTAAAGATCTGTTCTTAAAATGAGTAAGTCCTTCTTCCTGATGAATAGTTCTGTCTTTACTAGGTCTGTATGTAGCATCCACTTCTGCTCTGATGTGAACAGAGTGAGCAACTGTGTTCAGCAGCCAATAAATGCAGGACAAAATTAGTTCCAGTATAGTAAGATTTTTAGAGAGAAGGCCTGATTCAGAGATTAGGGCTACGGGGACTAGAACTCAGTGGTGGTGGATTTGTTCTAAATGTTTGTCAACCTCTATCTTCTGAGTGTGACATTTCGAGGTCTTCTTTCAGCAAACTTACTGTACAGCCACTCCAGAAAAGCCACGCGACTGCACCAGCCTGTGGACAGGCACTATGGATGCTTTATTTAAATGAAGCAAACAGCTTGAATTTTACCACATCTCGAAGGATCTTTTAAGTGAAATCAGTTAATAGTTTGATAACACACAATGCAATTCCCTTCATCCAAGCCCTCTCCTCTCTCTGCAATGAATTGACTGAATCTTCTGATCATTCCTCAAACCTGTCACTGCACACAACAGTGATCTGCAATTTGTATACTGCAGTATGCAGCAGAACTATTTATTGAAACTTGAAATTATGTTCTTTCAGTATTAGTTATCTGTTTATCAGACATGTTTATCACAGTTTTAATAAATTACCAGTGTTGGAACTTCAGAAATGGCCTCTAGGGTATTAGCTACTGTGCTTTATTATTAAGAAGTTAGATTTCAATAAGATATTATTTATAATATATGTGCCTTGTCCTTGAGAAGAAAGCTGATGCTGGAAAAGGGAATTTAACTTCCCACTTTTAGACTGAGGCAGCAAGTCTTTATGGAGAAGTCCTAGAGGGTTTAATAGGGAAGAAATAGCCAAAGTGTTATAGAGATGTTTTTACAGTGCACGTCATAGAAGCTGGAGTGAAACAAGAACCTTTTCATGGACATTCACATCCAGCCTATAGAACTTCTTTCAAAGTTTTTTTTCTTCTAAGTGCTGTTAAGACTCTGCATGTTTTAATTTCTTTCAGATGCTGTAGAATTTTTTCAGGGAAAAGTAGATTTACGCTGGAGCTGTCTTGTATGGAGACTGCAAAGTATATAGAAACATAGAAATAAACTTATAAAATGTATTTTCCCGTATCAGCAAGAATCTATGGGTGGTATTTTAGAGGCCTGAAATCTGTTCATCAGTATTGATGAAAAGATGGGGTCTGACATCCAGATGAATGAACTGCCCTCTAAGCAGCCACTGCATGAAGAACTTGGACTGCGCCCCAATTTAGCAAAATCCTTAAGCATGTGGTTAAACTAAACTTGACAGGTAGGGTACGTAAATATACAGAAGATATCAAATACAGTGCAGAAACATGGTCCCTCCGTGGTCCTTTCTCTCGCTTGGAGAAAAGTTTCCATACCTTGCTGTTGAATAAACTGACAAGAAATTATTTGTAAATACATACAAGAAATGCAGAGATTTGAGGCCTGTGTAAAGAATGCAGGAAGCTGCCTTCAAAGCAATTGTTTTTTTTTCCAGAGGTTCATTTCTCTGAATATACTAGTTCCTGGTACAGTTACTTGGAAGGAAGATGTAAATAAATACACAGGCAAAGAAATTACATTGTCAGCTCAGGTCTCTAGGGCACAATACTGTCAGATCAGAACACCTCCGCCCTCCTTCCTCGTGCATAACTCAGCAAAGGGTGATGTGACTGGCACACTCTGCTCAGGGTGTCCTGCACTGTACAAGCAGGAAGCCAAAATCAGCTCTTACTCCGTGGGCAGATTGAGAAGTCTCCTGTGAGCACTGCGGAAGGTTGATGGAAATGGAAGGTACTGCCTTTAGCAATCCCTGCAGACCCAAGCCAGGGACACAAGGTGCTGCTTCTGCTTCTGCTGACGTTAGCAGAAACCTGAGGAACTCAGTACTTTTAGAAAATGTAGAGCATCTCACAGAATCAGTGCCTAGTGGGGTTTTGGTGGGGTTTTGGGGGAGTTTTTTGCAGTAAGCCTGTACTTGGTGTTTTTTTTAGCTCCTCCCAAACATACAAGATATATACTCTAGTATTCCACTTTTCTCTCCCCTTAATAGGAGAGAACAGCATAATTCTAGGTCTGGCTGCATGTACGTAGCTTGCACAAAGTACTTATTTAATGGAAGTGAGGTTGGTAACAGATGGATAGGTTTGTAGTATAACATGGGTTTAATTTACCTGATAAATATGCATATAACTTATTCTCTTCCAGGCTTCACTTTCCAGTTTTAAAGCAATGTTCTCGTTTTGCCCAAAAACCTGCAAACCTCTGTTGTGCAAGTAGAGTGCAGGGATTAGTGTATGCTTAATCAATCCATATGTGGTGTTTGAAGTAATTATAAATTGCTGGCCTGAATTTAAAAGCTGGTCCGTAGAAGTTGACGAGATTTTCACATCAGCATTTGAGGATGCACAAATGCTATTGTATCCTATAGATAATGGGACTTATTAGTCACAGGCAGGTACTTTGGATGCCAACATTGGGAGGTATAGATGATTAAAAAAATGTACCTAGAAAACTTTCAGCAGTGCATGCTGTATAACTAACTTGAGAGCACATGATGAACTAGAATTTCTAGCCACTGTTGATCTGCAGTCTGAACTGGGAGCAAACTGTGATCATCATTTATTAGAGGAGAAATCAGCTCTTTCTGTCTCTGAGTGTGACATCTGAATATTTAGATATGCACTGAGCTTAACCATTGTGGCTCATTTCTGTGAATTTCTAGTTGGACAGTGTGGCACCAGGTGCATGTGGCTGTGTGCAGGACTCTCCTGTGATGGTTCTCCTTCATCTGGTTAAAGATGCATAAATAACACACAAACTCTTTGAGAAAATCTGCCTGTATAGAACTCAAGAACAGAAACAGAGATGTGAAGAACCAGCTGTCCATGAAAATAGGCCGAAGGAAAGCAAATTAAATTGCATTTTCAATTCAGGGGCAAAGTTGCCAGTACTCTCATGCCTGTCTGGACAGCTGGCTGGGCAGTCCTGCTTGCAGTTTGCATTGCTCTAGTCTTAACAAAGCAGCTGCTGCCCTGAGCTCATTGTTTCATTCGTATGGCATATGAATTTGGTGTTCCTCCATTCTGCACATAGGCCATGTGGTTGTAGAGGAGGTCTTCAAGTGTCTGGGAAAGCTGTTAGAAACTCCATTTCTTCTGGAAATGCAGCAGGGAAGAGATGGTAGGCAGCTTCTAAGAAGGTAGCATGAGGAACTAGCTGGAGTGCTCTTGCTAAGGATGTAAGGGGAGGAATTGCTTTTATCTCAACAGCCTAAAGAAGTGTTTGCTTGGTTGCTTAAGCACACAGCAAGTAGGAAAGCAGTTAGGAGAAAGTACATACAGTCCTGTGTTTTTATGAAGCCTTGCTCCCAGGTTTGTTGCGTCTTCATCCAGGCTGTTTTCTATGACCCATGGCATTCCTCCAGAAGAGAGAGGTGTTTCCGGAGATTACTGTTAAATGATTCTATGATTCTAAATGTCCAGGATGTAGTTTGATACTGTGGAAAAATGAACTGAAGGCATAGGCAGAAGATTACATCTGGGAAGGAGGGGCTTGGCTTGGACATACCAGTGAGTGGAGCACCAACGTTAACCAGAGAGTTTGCACAGAGAAGCCCAAGACAACAGAGATGACAAGAGTGGGATATTTTGATCTGAAGAGACAGCTGATTAGTCATGTAAAGAAACCAAACAGTGCTAGAAATTGCATCTGAAAGCCCCAGGCTCAGAGATCCGAGCCTGCCAGGACCTCTTACCAGGTTCAATACACAGGCTGTGACCACAGATGTGTGTGGGCTCCTGGATGGACTTGCATACACTGTAGCTCGGTGGTGGGTGCATAGTCATACCTTGCAGGCAGGACAATTATTAAAACACACATTAGCTCCTTGGCTTTGGAATTATCTTTTTATTATTAACAAGATGTTCTGCTGTGCTGGGTTGTAAATATTTTCTTTGAGCCACCAGAGGTCATTTGGGTTACTCAGCAGCCCTCAAAGTAGCTCCTCCCTGTCCTATCAAAGATGTGTGTGGGACTTGTAAAACATGTTCTAGATTGTCATATTGCTTAATTATCCTCTTAGCTCTAATGAAGCGCACGCTGACGAGTGGTTCAGTCACGAACAACATGTTGCCATAATTTGGGCCCTCACCAAGAACGACGGTTACCACTAAACTCATCAAGGTAGTGTTTCAGAAAGCTGAAGGGCATTGCTACCTAATAAAAATAAACAACCACTTAGGCATCAAGAACGTAGCTGGAGGGGACCAGTGCTCTGACACGAGCTATGCTTACAGCATGCCCCGCAGGTCTGCAGTGCAGATGTCTGTCAGGAAAGGCTAGGTGTTCTCTAGGGAGGCTGAATTCTTCTCTGTTGTGTTGCTGCAGTCCCAAAAGGCCCAGAGTTTTTGGAGGGAAGCAGCATTGATTGTGGAAGTAACCAACAATTTTGGTTTTCATTTGGTCCTGTCAAGCACTATTAAGGTAAACTGAGCTGCATAGTAGGAGTGCTCTGTCTCTGTTTTAGAAATGGGAAGAGGGGCCACCTAACAAGATGTCTCTTTTCTGCCTTTCTTTTTTTTTCTGTATTAAGGTTGTCAAAGCTCGATGCAAAAAAATGTGCAGGGGTACTGTGGTTTGGTGAATATGGGCTAGATTTGAGACTGGGAGTCAAAATGCTGCTGCACAGTTGTTTTGCAGATGTCAAGTGCTCCTGGGAGTCTCCAGTCAAAATTCCTTACTCTCCTGTGATAGCTCTCTCATTCAGTGACATATCCCCTCTCAGGATATGGCTAGATGATCCTTTCTAGCAAGGTCTTATCCCAGCTCTCACAAAAAATTCTGAAGCACAAGGTTTTGGCCTTCAGCCTGAATTGGACTGCAGTACACAGGAAGTATTTCTCAAGCAACTCCTAGGGAAAGGTCTGTGCTCTTCCCTTCTCCCACCAGATCTTTGTCTGTGCTCATAAAGTCTTACTTCAAGCCAAATTGAATCGAATGCTCAGAGAATGGAGAAGTTACCTTTTTTCTTTTCTTTTTTTTTTTTTTTCTTTTTGTGTAAATGAAGTAGAAATATCCCTTCCCAAATGTTGTGTATGAATGCATTTCCTGGGTGTCGGCATTTCTTACTGCTCTGAGTGGATGTCTTCATGGACCTGAGCTCAGGGTATGGGAAAATTCTTAGTGGTCTCCTATCTTTCTCCTACAAAATCCAGGACTTAGCCTGTGTCAAGGGGATAATTTCTATGGAAGCCCAGTGTTTAAAAAAATATATTGGCTGCAGTGAGAAGGTTCAAGAAGAGTTCAGATCCAGACTGAACTTTGAAGCCATTTCCTGTGCTGGTAATGGACTGGGGGGAAGAAAGAAAAAAAGAAATCCTGGCTCTTTTTGGGGGGCTTTGGATTTGTACCTGAACTTTGTGACCCTGGCTCTTCCCTGTATAACACAGCTATTTTTCTTGCATTCAGAATGATGCGTTATGTATAGTATGGATGTTTATGTGTATTTTCACTTCCAGCTAACAATACCTGCTTGGATCTGTTAAAACTATTTTATAAAAGGTGCTGAAGGGAGGAAAATTGCAGAGGGCACTGAATGGTTGGGAATGTTGCTGAATATTTTAAATCTGAAAGTTCGCTAATGCAGCTTTGCTGATCATGACTTTTCTTGTGAAGCAAGGGGCCTCTTTGCTCCAAGGCAGTCAGTTAGAGCCAATAGGGATCCTACATGCTCTCAGCCCCCACTTAACAGTGCCCGCAGCCCTAATGTGTTTTACTCCATCTCAGGATCTGACCCAACTTGTCTGGTGTCACAAATCACCATCCAGCCTTTCTCCCTGCTTCCTGTCTCTCCAAGTTTCAACTGTCAGCTCCCAGCTGTTTTTTCCAGCTTACTTTGCTGCAGGATTACTTGAAAGGTGATAATCTTGTGGGTAAATTTAAGGAGACCAGCAGATTTGTGCAGAACTACTGGGCTTTGCTGTAGAGAAGGTTTTAATTTTGGTGATGAAAGCTGGTGGTTTTATACACCACTGTTCTCTGAAAAGAAAGTGTGTGGGGCTTGTCTTGGACCTTCCAGTTGAATAATGATCAGAAGTTGCATTTACATGTAAATTAAAGTCTGTCCTCTGTTAATATTCCAGTTGCTTCTGTCTCTGGACTTCTCATCTATTTATCATTTGTGTGCACTGTGAGCACAGTAGGAACAAGATACATGTTTACTGTCACAATACTGCTTTTAAATTGGGCTGTATAAATTGGCTGGAGATACTTGCTCTTGTTTTGGGAGTCTCCAGACATGGCGGTTGATGGCAATATCATGTGACTTCTGCATTTTGGTTTCTCAGGCAACAGCATGGGGTTCAGATGAAGACACCAGGAGGTCCTGTCAAAGTAAAGGTAAAACAGAGGTAAGTTTTTCTTTGCTACAGTGATGCTATGGGTAAATTTATTTGCATCATGTGAAATCCACACAGGGAGCATCTAACACCAGCTTGAGCTCATAAATTTTCAGCAGTTCAGATCTACCAATACAAGTGTATAAGCACCACTGCGCTAGCCATCTCAAAGGCCCCCTGTCCGAGTTATTAGACCTGCTCTGCATGAAATTTAAAGGTGATTTCGCTGCTGGAGAGGGCATAATTTGTGACACATCAAGCAGCAAAGTGGAGGCAAGCCAGGGGTAACATCTTGCAGCGGGGCCTGAGGTAGGGCAGGTTGGCTTTGTCCAACAGTGAGCCGCTGACATTTGGCCATGTGGGCTTCAATGGTTGTTTGCAGTTAGAGTTCATCTTTGTTTAATTCTCTGGAACATGAGAATTGAATCTGCTAGTGCACAGCAGTCTGGTCAAGTGCAATATCAGAGCTCCTTTGGAGGCAGGTGCAGTCTCTAAACTCCAGATCGAATAAGAATTGCTTGAATAAATGCATTCTCTCCCAGAGGTTGAGAGTTTGCAGGCATTTCTGATCCAAAGTCCTTTCTGCCCCTCCTTTGCTAAAGCAAAGCCATCTAAGGCAGGATGGCTTTATTTTTATTTTCAAATGTGATGTTAGTACTTTTAAAAAATCTTCAGGCTTCAACTGAGAGGGTGTCCTATTGTCTTTAACACTTCACCACAAGCAGTTCTCAGCCTAAACCAAAGATGCTGGACAAACGATAAGGAAGGATAAGCACAATCTTTGCTTAGACATGGACAGTCAAGCAGAGAGTCATTGTGTGGCTGGCCCAGAATGCTGCAATTCTGCCAAGTTCCGGTTCAGTGCTTCAGGATTATATGATCTTCCATTGACCACATTCATTTTATGTAATAACCTTTACATGGTTACTGTATTAACTGTATATATTATGTATATAATATTTATATGCATAAAAATGTTATCTTCAACTTTGGAGTCAATTTGCTTCATGCAGCTGTAGAGCATGGTAGCATATGACATCTGTTAGAGTTTTGTGTAGGATCTACATTATGCGGGAAAACACCATGGATGCAAAATGGGCTAGGCCTCCAAACAGGGCCTGCCATGAAAAGAACCCAATAGAAGTTGGACAAAACTAAAAAACTCCAAAATGCAAGACATGAGGATTTTTGGAATTTGTAGTCTTTGTACTTCAAAATATGTGAGGAAAAGGTTTTCTCTTTTCTTCCATTGTAAAGTTTGTAAGACTTAAATTGTACCCTATTGTTCATGAAGAATTATAATTTATAACCCAGAATTATTTTGTCAACCCCTGGATAAAGCCATGCATTAGACAGAACAAATTCTAGAATAATTTCAATTTATCTTTTTTACTGTCATGGCAAAAGAAAGCAATGGTCTGAATATCATCTCTGCTGCTGCCTCCTCACACCACAGCGTTTGCCAAAACTGTCATGAGGATAATGCTTTGAACAGCTGAGTTTATGTTGATTGTGACAGAATCATAGAACAGTTAGGATTAGAAAGAATCTTAAGATCATCTACTTCCAATCCCCCCTGCCATGGGCAAGGACACCTCCCACTAAACTGTATCACCCAAGGCTATGTCCAACCTGGCTTGAACACTGCCAGCAATGGAGCATTCACAACTTCCCCGGGAACCCATTCCAGTGCCTCACCACCCTTACAGTAAAGAACTTCTTCCTTATATCCAATCTAAACTTCCTCTGTTTAAGGTT
>JAOEHY010045305.1:0-22050 GCA_025447955.1 Psilopsiagon aurifrons
ACCATGCCAAGTGCAAGGTCCTACACCTGGGTCGGAGCAATCCCAGGCACAGCTACAGGTTGGGCAGAGAAGAGGTTGAGAGCAACCCTATGGAGAAGGACTTGGGGGTGTTGGTCAATGAGAAAATGAACGTGAGCCGGCAGTGTGCGCTCGCAGCCCAGAAAGCCAACCGTATCCTGGGCTGCATCAAAATGAGGTGACCAGCAGGTCAAGGGAGGTGATCCTGCCCAGTACTCTGCTCTCATGAGAACTCACTGGGAGTATTGTGTGCAGTTCTGGTGTCCTGAACATAAAATGAGTTTGTCTTCATCACTATTCAGATAACCCTATTTCTGTAGTCCATCTTCAATGATTTATTTGATGACTGAGAAGTAAATAATCACTTGGTCATTCATAATGTAATAAACCTACAGATAAACCAAAAAGGTTTCTTAAAGAGGAATTCTGAAGGGAAATAAATAGGCAAATAAAACAGAACTGTTATCTCTTCATAGCTTACAGAAGATAGAACATACCTGCAAAGTCCAAGGAAAAATTTTACCCCTTTTCAGTAACTACTTTAAGTGTTATTCTTTTTAATTTGCTAATGAAGGAGCTCTATTTTCCTCAGTTTTGCAGTTACAGATCAATTTCACAAATATAACCTTTAATTTTATGTGAAATTAGGAGTATCGTGTGCAGTTCTGGTGTCCTCAACATAAACAGGACATGCAACTGTTGGAACAAGTCCAGAAGAGGGCCACGAGGATGATCATGGGACTGGAGCACCTCCCATACCAAGACAGGATGAGAAAGTTGGGGCTGTTCAGCCTGGAGAAGAGAAGGCTGAGTGGAGACCTCATAGCAGTATCTGAAGGGGACCTATAGGGATGCTGGGGAGGGACTCTTCATTAGGGACTGTAGTGAGATGACAAGTGGTAATGGGTTCAGACTTAGAGGGGAAGTTTAGACTGGATATAAGGAAGAAGTTGTTTACTGTGAGGGTGGTGAGGCCCTGGAATGGGTTGCCCTGGGAAGTCGTGAATGCTCCATCCTTGGCAGTGTTCAAGGCCAGATTAGTCATAGCCTTGGGTGACATGGTTTAGTGGGAGTTGTCCCTGCCCATGGCAGGGGAGTTGGAACTAGGTGATCTTAAGGTCATTTCCAGCCCTAACTATCCCATGATTCTATGATTCGAATTGAATAAAGTTCATGTTGAGGATTTGCTCACAAAAAAGGTGTTTACAAGTCTCTATACTGTATTATAGCTCTCTGACATATATATGTACCCTTCAAAACAGACTTGCTCCTGTAAGGATTAAAAAAAGCCCAGAGTAGTTCAGACCATCCCACAAAAGCTTATAAATTTTCCCTACATGTGTATAAAAAAGAATGCATTAATACACTTAGATGTCAATTATACATCTAAGTACAGTACAACTTAGCATACTCATATTATGCAAGACAAACCCCCAAGCTCACTGATGCACTATTTATCAAGAACCTGCTACTTTGGGACAAAATTCTAAAGCAATCTCCTAGTTGAAAAAAAGTATTTTAAGAGCTGATCTGATTGCTCTCTTCTGCCACCTAGTAAAAGTGCATTGTCTACATTTATAAAATGTATAAATTAAGTTGTAACTTAAGTGATGATTAAAGAAGGATGGATTTTGTTTTGGGTCTCAATGTAGGAAAAAAAAATCTCAACTACAAAACCTTGTTTGTCTTTGACGAACCATTTGGACATGCCCAAGAACGAGCAGTTTAATGGGAGACAGCACGACAAAGTGGAGGTTACACTGAAATATGCATTTTTTCAGTAAATTATCCATGTTTTCTCCCTGTAGTAGTAATAAGCTAGACATTCATATGGGGCCTCCTCCTCGGGGAAATGACATGTTTCTTAAGTACAAAAGGGCCAAAGGAAGCATGCTGCTTAGGCTGAGGTTCAACACCAACCTGTTCAATGTGACCTTTTCGCATTTCCAGCACAGCCAAATTGTTGTAAGCTTCTGCGTAGTCATTATTGTTGACTAATGTTAGCTTGAAACACTGGTAAGCCAGATTCAGGTCTCCTATCCCCTAGAAGTAAGACTATTTTAATTTATGACAAGACTGAAAACAACATGCATCTGTCTTGTTGTCTGGAGTATCTTTTCACCCATATGTACACGCTGATCAGAACCATATGTGCTTTCTTCCCAGGCCCTCTCATTTTCTTCTAATTTGTCCTCCAGACAGAATCATTTCTCTCCAGCACAAACTTCCATGCTCCAAGTGATATTCATTTCATCTAATTTAACTTTCAGATGACTAACGTGTCATCTAAAGGTTACGCTGTCTGCTACCGTCTACAGTAGGGCAAGAAAAACATATGTCTCCAGAGGGAAAGTCATCTTGCCTCTCTGTGTCTACACAGAAAAAAAAAACACCTCACACATAAGCCTACTTTTTAGAAGACAAAAATTAAAGGAAATTAATTTCTTAGTATGGAACAGCTCACTACTCTTCAATGTTCGAGTGTTATCACCAACACTGATAGAGCCCCAGTTTAAAAATTAAAGGTAACAAGTGCTGAAAAATATAGGCATATCAGTTCAAATTCAAATGTGTTAGGCAGTATAAATCAATGTGTTTATCCTAGCTGCCGTACCATCAAAGTGAACAGTTGAGTTTCTCTCTGATTTCAGTTAAATCATAATCAGCATTTGACAACAACTTGTATTAGAAAGCTGTCAAAAACTTTATGCAGTAACTTTATTCTGTGCACACAGCTAAACAGAAATCTGTTCAGCTCCAGACACAACTTCTGGAAGAGCATCTGGAAAAATGTGCTATGAATGCAAATTAGCACAGAAATTTAACAAACTTTATCACACAATTGCACAATATTTCTGCTGCTGCCTATATGGTGGAGGAATGTGCCTTCTCAACTATGACATTCACAGTGCTTTAGTGCCTGCTACATGTTGCTGAATACATATTTTTATGGCCACAGAATTGGTCTAATGCTGCACATAACACAAATAACAGCTCAGAGAACTGAAAAATCTTGATTTTTTTTTTTCATCAGATTAGCTTGTGCTGCAGCAAAGGCTTTCAAGGGCTGGTACATGATGCAATTTTCTTAGGAAAGGAAGACAAAAGATGGTGAGGAAGGAGCATTTTTCAGGAGGAGTAAGGCACATTCTGTGAAGATGTACAGAACTTTTTTCTTTTGCCTCTTCCTCCCTAGTGAAGTGCAAATAAACCTTTTAATCTGTACTGTACTCTACCCTGTATACTATCAGGTTTCATATTTCAAAGTAGGGCAATGATTCCTTCTAGTTATTCTTTTTCCAATTTTTGTAAAATTGTATTTACTCAGAAAGGTTGTTAATATTTTTCATACCACAGCCACATGTCCCAAGTTGTACCACACATCTGCTGTCTCCTCCTCATTTTCAGCCAAAAACAGTGCGCGTTCAAATGAAGATAGTGTCATATCATATTGCTGGGCATAGAAGCAACAGAGGCCGAGATTGTTAAAAAGTTGGCAGTTATAAACACCCATCTGCAGGAGCCGTCTAGATTGAAATAAAGTATTTAGTTAATTAGATTAATTTCGAATAAGAATTCTGTTCTAAATGACAAAGTTCCCTCCTCCTTCCTCCCTGTACTGAGAGCGTGTAAACTGAGTCTGATACTTGGTAAAGGATTCATGAAGGGCAGTGTAGGACATTTTTGATTACCAGAATCAAAGCTGTGCAAAACAGTCTTTGTGTAAATTAGGTAACTTCTGCCTTTTTGACTGTGCCACATGATATGACTGTACTGTAAGACACAGCCTTATGCAGAGTTTCTCCATTTCCTCTTTCCAATCCCTCCATGTCAATCAAGATGTAATTTGCTGCAGTCACTTTCTGTAACCCTCAGACTTCAATTTTTTTGATTGATTCCTGTCCTTCAGCATTGCTCTAATCAGTACTAGTACATCTGCTATGTGAATCTACATGAACGTTACATTTGAAACATAATTCAGATTTTTATTCAAATTGATGTTTTTTAATGTGTCTTTTAGAATGGAGATGCTTTATAAAAATTCTGTTTAATATTTACAGGAAAAACAGATACACTGAGAGGGTCAGAGGAAAAGAGGGCTGCTGTCTGCAGCATGACTGTGAGTTTCTGAACTTAAATAATGAAAGAGCTCAGGTCCAATAGAAATGAGATGCTAGTGTTTATATTGACTTAATCTGCTCTTAGGCTTAAGAACACAAGTCAGGCTTCTTTGCACTCTGACTCACTGAAATTAAAAGCAAGCAGCATCATTCAACACTATCTTTTTATTGCTTTGAGTAAAGCAGGGGGGAATCCCAGCCCACATTCAAGTAAAGGATTTTGTGTTCATGACTTCTCATGATTTCCTGTGGAACTTTTCAAAGACTACTCTTTTTCAAAGGGCTAAATAGGAAGCCCTTGAATCTTCTGAATACAACTGAAGTTGAGAGTAAGGCCAGGGTTCTCAAACTGCCTCATGCTGTGAAAGATCATTTCTTCTTTATTCATCTAATAATCACTGTTTTGATAATATTTGTTGATACTTCTACATACTCCACATGTAATGATGACAAGTTTTTTTATCACTGGCTGAGAAGATACCTTAAGTTGGTATGCTGATTTTATGGTCATATTTGTACAAATGCTTGACCACTCTCCCATACCAATCTCTCAATATTCTTTTTTTGCTATCAACATTACAAAAACAACCCTTGACAATACCCTCTCACATGTTCAGTTCCCCCTCCACCTCCCTATGAGTACCAGATACCTATAAAAACGCAGAGCTATCTCAGGTTGGTCTGAATAGAAGTGGTTACTGCCAATGCATGCAATAGCTTCCACATGAGTATTGTCCTGCTTTAAGACGTCTTTATAGTATTCTGCAGCTGAGGAGATATTGTTCATTTCCTACATAATTGGAAAAAAACCAGATTAATTCTTCTTTTTATTACCAATTTTTATTATAAAACTTAATAAAATGTCATTTTACCAAGTGCTTTACTTATGCCATGTACTGTACTTAACTGAGATTAATTATGTATGCTTTTACAGTTCTCCAATCATACAACGCAACACAGCTGATTGGCATCTTCACAAGCGACACACAGATCCATGAGAAGAATGCATAATAATTTACTGGTGCTAGCTTTACCTGTCATTAACTCTATGCCATAGCTATGCATAGCTACAAGAGGAGCTGTATTTGGCTTTTATTTTTCAGATAGATCAGAAGCTTAGCACATACAATAGGCATTTGCTACTTTTTGCATAATACCTTGTGATACACAGTACTGTGCAGTCACTTTCCCAGTATGGTGACACACAGTAGACTTCTTTCCGCAGCCAAAGTCTCAGTTATTTTTAATGCTTTGTAAGTCAACTTATGAATTTATTTGACCACAAATGAGAATCGCATATGAAGAATTATTACCTGCCTTTGAAAACAGGAATCATACCAAATACCAGACCTTGTACTAGCTAGGATATGCCAGTTAGAGAACTATATTGTATAAAAAAATATACTTGTGTGTTTAGAGGAGTAATTTTTACCTATGGGCTGTAGATACAATGTACTCTCAACAAAGAGAGTAAAGAATAAGCTTTTTTTTTTTAACCTCAGCAGCATTATTACCTATGGAAAGAAAGTATTTCTTGTGATTAAAGGAAACAGTACTAAATCAGCCCCCCCCCCCCTTTTTTTAAACCAATAAAAGTCTACAACTCTTACTGTCAAAAGGTAGAAGAAAAAAGGTAGAAAAAAAGTAAAAAAAAAGAAAAAAGGTAGAAAAAAGGTAAAAGAAGGAAAGGTAGAAGAGCTTTTCTTCTCTGTAGAAGAAAAGCTCTGATTAAGATGCCTAATGCATATATTCCTCTGTGAGTCTATGTGATGGGAAAAGCTCTGTGCTGCAGTACAAATCTTTGGTAATGAAGCTATAATCCTGCACTCAGGTGTCAGTGCAAAACTAGATCCTGTCAACTATATGCTGCTCTTTAATAATTCCTTAAAGGGTTATGCAATGTTATGCATGGCTCAGTAAAATTGTATCCATATTAAAAACTGTTTAACAATTCAGAAAGAAAAGCCTCAAAAGAAAATACGCAGCTGTTTTCTTCCTTGCTGAAGGACAAAAAGGATTTAATATGAAAATGGATTAATGCTTAGGGGTTAGATGAGAATGATGAGAACAGGAAAGAATGCCAAGTATGAATATAAACAAACAAAAAAAATCATGACTTTAAAATACTTGTTCTAGAATAGTATCATTACCAACTTTTAGTTAAAAAACAATGTGAAGTCCACTGTTTGACATGAAAATACACAGTTTTAAAATACAAAATATAAAGTTACCAAGCTAAAATGAAACAACTTTAAAACTAATCCATCTTAAAATAGCATCTACTTCCTAAACTAAGAAATATTCACATTCCAACTGTTCTCACTGGCTTTAGAAACTAACACTGAAACATAACACTAATAAAAAAACCCTATACGGCTAATAAAGACCATGTTGGTAAGTAGACTATTTTGCTGTTCAATCCTGCTAGCACTGGCTGTTGGTGACTTAAGCTGTTTTAGTACAGTGAAACATATATAAACTCGACCTAGCTACATGGGCAACATCTGGACCACTTAACATGGACTTGCTTCTGTGTGTCAAGGGTAAATAGGATCTCACTATGTGATTAACCATTTAAACAAATAAGCCTGAAAGGCTCCCATGATGTTACTTAGGTATCTTTGTGTAATGCTACCTGTTTTGCATCAGTGATGCTGAAAATCAGATAGTTAATTTTTTATGACCTTACAGTTATATTCAACTACAGGCCCTTTTTTCTTGCTTAGGCAGCTAACCTCGGCCACAACAAGTGCATAGTGGATGCATACCTCATGGATTCTGGCAATTCCACAAATAAGAGTCACTTCTCCAGGAAATCGATCTAACCCTTGCTTGAAAAGGTTCAAAGCTGTTACAGGCTGATCCAAGCGCAAATACACCTAAGCAAATAAGAAGTGCATATAAATGTCAAATATCTGACTTTTATATTTCCACTGCTGTTTAACTAGGGGGATAAATAAAAGGGATGACACCTCCCTTTATGCAGTAAACCATTATCTGAGATGGTGAATCATACTGGGAAAATAATGACTACTGAATGTATCTCTGTAATGAAGATAAAATAGGCTAATTAGGATAATTACATTTGCAAGCCTATCACCTAGACATTATTAATTCAGATGAACATTACTAATAGACGAAAAAAGTATCTTGATATTTATTATCATATCAAAACAATATACTTCCAAGACTGAGGTGAAGGTATCACCTTGAGTATTTTCCTGTTTAATACATGTTTTATGTTTAGGCTAGTAAGAACTGGATCTTCAAGTTGATAATGCTGGAATAGTGAAACATAAGTCAAATAAGACTGCACTGCACTGAGCAATGACACTTTCAAATCTCCCAACTGCTCTGCCAACCTCCCCTGTCACAACCAATAAAATCCAGCAACAGGAAGAGGACTTTGTCTCTATGATTCTGGCTTCTGTGCTGACTATGACAGCATGTGATGTGGGTAACACTGTGTGAGAATTTGATAGAGGACATCAATGTGTTGATAGAGACCAACTCTGTAGCTGTTTGAGAGTACAACTGTAAATCCCTCCCATTGTGGGGTATGGTAAGTATAGCTACAGCAAAGGAAAAAACCCTGCACGCCTACTCTGGGACACTAGATGGCTAATGTGATCAGTCTGTCTCCCACTGAGTAGAAAAGTGTTTTGAGTGCTCCTGCTGGAGAAGTATTACACCAAATAGTGATAATACTTGATATGATGAAAAAACGGAAAGAATCTGTGACTGGTGTCCTCCCTCAAGCACTCTGTGATGCAATGTAAGAAAAATATCAATGTTAACTGAACACCTGAGAAACCTCCAAACACATTTTCTGCTTCTGCCCTTAAGCTTCATGGACTTTTGAGTCCCAATAATCAAAATCGTAAGTTCCTTTATTTTCATCCTTACAGATATATACTGCTGTCGACACTTGCAAAGAATCCTTTCCTATGACCACTTCAGTGACATTCTTAATTGTCAAAGTGCTATCAACTGTGAGTGCCTTCCTAGTAAAGGGACTGCCATTTCAAGTCGATCACTGGCAAAAAAAAAAAAGAAAATTACAGGCATTTTTTAGAGTAATTTTGCTAACATCACTTGCATTGTCTGTATTAAACTAAAAAACTAATTCTTTCTTGCAGAAAGCAATAAAAAAGTAAGGTATGGGGGTTTTAGGGGCACAGCACTTGGTAGACTAGGACTGCAGAGCCGCTGTCCAGATGAGTGGAAAAAGAAATTCAGAGATAGGTGGGACAACTTACACCTACTCACAGCTGCTTTGGGGAGATCTGCTTAATAAGAGAGGTATTTATTAAAGAGCTGTAGTCATTAAGTTTTAAAGGGTAAATGCAGAATGGCTCAATTTTCTTTTCTAGCTCTCATTTCTAGTAAAAATACCCTATTCTCCAGTTCTTCTGGGTCATGAAATACTTTGTATCTTTCCAGCAGCCCTAATTTCTTTAAAGATTCTTTATTTTTCAGTTGCCTTTTGGTCTTTCATCATTTCATAAATTGTACTTCAAGGGAGAGTTAACTTTCAGGAAAATATTAGAAAAAAAACAGATAGCTTTTAGTAATTAATATAAACTGAAAATTAATCAGTTCTGTAGTACTGAACTGTTTGCATAGAACTTGATGCAATCTCAGTGCTTTTTCAATGGCTGCTTAACTCAAGTCTGATGTTTTCAGTACTGTCAGATTACCCTACTCTATTGCCTGTCCACCTACAGCCACTAAATCATGTAGTGCAATGCTTTATACTTGCATGAGCTGGTCTATGGAGTGGGAGGCGGAAGTTCAAATGCAGCCCTTACTTGAGCTAATAATGATGTGGGGGAATGAATGTCTCCCATAACGAATCACTGTTTGTTAATCAAATTACTCTGCCAAATTAATCACTCTGTGTAGCTCATGTTTTGCAGAATGACTCCTGGTAGTTACAGAAATCTAAAATTGCTAAGCTCAATAGAGTAAACTAACTCCAGCTGCTGTACTGAAGACATCCAGATAGCAATGGTGATCATTTAAATACAAAACGTAAATTGCTCAAGAAACATAAAAGTAAAGCAAGTATCACAATACGAGTATGTGAACTATCCACTAGTAGAGATGACATTTGGATAGGCCTGTGACAGCTGGCTTAAAGGGAGCTGATAAAAAGCAACTGATTTAACCTCTTTCTAGGACAAAAGAAAGAAAATGCAGTTTCAGTTTCTCACAGGCCACATTTGTTTGAAAAATGCTTAGAATCTGATGTGTACCCTGGTAAGCAAGTAATTCCGAGGCTTAGCTGTGCCACTTACTCTTCTAAACTCGTAATGCCTTTATTTTGGCAACAATTTCTGTTTCAAGGTCTCTGATTGCCTTCTTTAAGCTCACTCTGTTTTGATTTTGATTGTGAAACTAGGATTTTGAGCTTCACTCTTACTGATTTACTGCATTAGTTTCTCAGGAGACTATATAAAACTACATTGTTCTTCATACTGGAACTCAAATAATTCTTTAGCTACATAATCCTCACTGGAGTTTAGAGCAAAGAATACAGTAACATAGGAGATACTTTTTCTTTTCTTTTAGTGAAATCTGGAAGCTCCATAATCTTTTTGACAAATACAGACTTCCATTTCAACTGTTAGCACGTACAGCCACAGATCAATATGGAGATCACACGCTATTCAACTTAATGGTATACCGAGCTCAATACTCTCGTATTCTGGAGTATGGTCTTCTCAGGAATAGTCAGGAATTTTACTTCATTTTTAAAATAATCAAATTTATTACTTACTTTTGCTAAATACAAGATTGTATCAACCATGTCCTGTTGCTTGAGAGCGGACTTAAATTGTTTTTC
The DNA here is from genome assembly GCA_025447955.1 of Psilopsiagon aurifrons. Lineage (NCBI taxonomy): Eukaryota > Metazoa > Chordata > Aves > Psittaciformes > Psittacidae > Psilopsiagon > Psilopsiagon aurifrons. The sequence continues at coordinate 9,988 of JAOEHY010045305.1, forward strand.
GGCTTCACGATATAATCCTAACCTAAAGAGACAACAGAGAGATATAGAAGGTATTTGTTCTTTAAAAAAACTTATTAAATAATGAAGCAGTGCACACTAAACCAAACATGAACTGCCCAAAAGCATACTCTTAAGTCATGTATTTCCATGTATGTTAACAAAAACCATGCTGTTAAATAAAGTTAAAAAGACAACAATGCAAAACTATGAAAATGGCAATTCCATGAAATTTCACCCCCTTCTGTACATGGAGCCTTCAGATGCTAATTGAATAATTATGTACTTGTTTTCATAGGACTTCTTCCTGCTCTTTGCATGAAATGGATGGTACAAAGGACCAATTAGAAAGGTTGAGGACCTCAATCTCTTCCCACATGGTTTTGGAGCAGAATGTCTTCACTCTGTAACTCCATGGGAAGCCTGCGCTAGAGCAGGTTTGCTTGCAGGACTTGTGACCCCATGGAGGACCCACACTGGAGCAGTCTGTGCCTGAAAGACTGCACCCCATGGAAGGGACACACTTTCAAGCAGTTCATTGCAGTCCATGAGAAGGACTCACATTTTCCCCAAGTCTGTTTTGCCTGTGATGGTAATTGCTGAGTGATCTCCCTGCCCTTATCTCTGAACCACAAGTCTTCATTACATTTTCTCTGCCCTGTCCAGCTGAGGATGAGAGTGATAGAGTAGCTTCTGAATAAAGGTTAGGGATAACAAAGAATTACATTAGTTTGGACATCTAAAAAGAAGCACTAGTTTTAAGCCAAGATACAACATGGAATTTTAAAGGGCTAATTGCTCTGTATTATCAGCCTGTTCATACAAGAATTGCTTACAGAATTGTAAATACTGCAGATTATGCTTCAGGTCTTTTAACAACCAATATGGAATCCATATGTTTTACATTCATGGGACAAACATGACGTAAAGAATGAAAGGAGGAGCTGCCTCAAAACTTGTTTGAATTATAAGAAGCACAGCTGTAGCAGGAGTATCACCTGATTGGGTAGAACTGGCTGTTACATTCATAGCTACCACCTCAGCAACCAGGCTGAACTGCTTGCAACGATCGCTCTTCCCCGCAGTTGCCACTCTTTCCCCAGAGGCTTATTGCCGCACAGTATCAGGGTACTCTTAAGTCACATGTATCAGACACTCAGGTATGGGGTGCCAGTCCTAAGCCTTTGCTGTCTTTGGAATTGGTACTTCCTGGGCAATGTACCTTTGGCAAAAAGGGTCTAATGTGAGTATTTAAGTTTTTATTACTTTCTCAATCTGAAGCCCTCATTGACAGTTAAATTTCTCCAGCTAATATTGTAATACTCATTTTGTACAGTCTGTTTTAACAACAGTTCTTTGCATTTATTTACTGACTTTTCAAACAGTGTTTTTGAAACACATTAAAAAGATGAAGATACAATGAATTCAGTTAATTCAGCATTGATGCCTTTACTTCAAGCAGCTGAATATAATCTTGTGTGTTATAGGAGATTTACCTTTAAGCACAGCGCTCTGCAACTAAGTACATAGAGAACTATTTCCACCAGTGTTCAGCACTGCTCAATACACCCAGCAGTTCAGGCCCTCTATGGGTATACTCACTGCTCACAGAAGAAATTAACCATGGCTTACCTATAGTAGCACTTCCCAATTTGGACTTTCCACCACCAGTCCTTGAATTGTGCGTGCTCAGTAGCAAGGGCTGCCAAATGTAGAGCCTTCCAAAACAAATTCATCATCTTAACATTAATATCTTCAATGTTTACACAAAGAAAAGAACACAAAGTGAACAATGTAAAGACCTTTAAGAGAAAATTTTGAACAGGAAGTCCTGGTAAACTTGTGGTTGGGGCACTGCTTTATGTTTACTATTTTTATAACTTAGTGTATAAAGTAGCTGAGAGGATAATTTGTCCCTATAAGCACATGTAATCCAAATAGCTTCTGGTAATCAAAATGGGGGAAAAAAAATCAATTTTTTGATATTTTTTTAATAAAAAAATGAAATCAGACTCCTGAAGTGCCGCTTCAGAATATATAGAGTACTTGTGTTAACTGACCCACTTTTCACAAGCTTCCTATCCTAGTTCTCTACAAGTTGCTAAAGCAAATATAAATAGACTAAAATACAGAAATCAGTTCAGCCAGTTGGAAATACTGTAGAAATTGTCATCTCATTACTAGTATCAGGCTGCCTCCACTTCTGGAAATTCTCATATGTTTACAGTAAGAAGTACTTCTTCCTTTTAAAAAGTCCATGACACAAGAAAACTGATAGGGAAAATGCATAAGAGAAATGGATAACTACTGAAAAGGGTGGAGGTCTGAAATCTCTTTTATCTGGTATACTGGAAAAATAGGTATGGCAATCAATGTGTTACCATCAGCCTGTGCAGAGAGTAGCTATGACTTTTTGTGTTTTAGCTCTAATCTCAACAATCCTGCTAAAACAAGATGCATGTTTTGTGCCAAAACCCACCAAACAAGGAATTGCTGACATTCCTTTTTTTGAAATTCCATTTTGTCCAGAACAAATCAAAGCCATGCTATGTTTTATATTTTAGGGATAATAACAGGAATAGTTTAAGAAGCTTTAACGCAGTATTTTATGACAAGCAACTGACTTTATTTTCTGTTATCATAAACACTTCACAGACCATAGAAATCACAAGCTAGTCATCTATTAGGAACAATACAGAAAACTGTCTCGGGCCACTCAGTAGGAACCAAAAATTTCCAGGAAAAAAGTAATCTCAATACTTGAAATACTAGAAAAGGCCTAATTCAGTGACATCTACCTTGGGTTTGATTCCTGTTCTTCCGACTAGCAAAATGAGGCTGAAAGTAATCAACGGGTGTAGATTTGACATATCACAATAAAGACATGTCAGTGAAGCTATGACAACTTAGGCAAGTTGTTCTCGTTTGGCTCTGAGAAAGAATGATTTGTTTCCTGTAGCTAAATTCAGGCTAAAGTTTTGCATTGATTTTGTCCTCATAAGAAAAAGACAGCTGTTACTCCCTGCCTCTGTGACAGGAGAGAGAAAACTGAGGAAAGTTTACAAATCTGAAGTAACTATTTCTTCCAGTTAGGTGGAATCCTCAGACTGCAGCTCTTACCTTGTTGCCCTTTGTTGCGAAACCACACAACAGGGCGTCTGGATGCTACAGCTAAAATGAGGAAGGAGCTTGCTTCAAGGCAGAAATTACAGGGTTTCCCTACCAAATAGTTTCTTTAATCTGAAGATATATAAGCAAGTTTGTCCCAGTACTGGGAAAATTTGGGAAAGTAGTGTTAACCCTGTGTCAATTACTAGCTGGAGCGCATGGAGCTTTGACTGGTGATGCATGAGGAGGTGGCTGAGAACTCATGGGTCAGGATTAAAGGGAAGGTAGGGACTGTTGACATTATAGTGGCTGCCTGCAGGTTGCCCAACCAAAAAGACTGAGTGCATGAGGCCCTCTCTAGAGAGGTAGGAACAGTCTCATGTTAGCAAGTCTTGGTCCTTATCGGGGACTTCAGTCATCCCAGTATCTGCAGAGACAGCACAGCAGGGCATAACCAATCCAGGTATGTGTAGATAACTTCCTTTTCCAGGTAGTAGAAGAGCCAATGAGGAAACAAGCTATGCTGGACCTTTTTATCACTAGCAAGGGGGGAAAAGGGCTGGTGGGGAATGTGAAGCTCAAAACCAGCCTCGGTCTAGTGGAAGGTGTCCCTGCCTATGGCAGGAGGCTGGATCTGGATGATCTTTGAGGTCCTTTCCAACCCAGACCATTCTATGATTCTATGATTCTATATTAAAACATTAGTAACTTTAGTTGCATTTACAAATGCATAAACAATGCATGTGTCTGTCAAATACCACACCTGCTTATAATGCTGCATGAGCAGCTACTTAAGGTGAGGATCATACAACAAATAACACGCTTCAAAGAGCTTTCCTTAGAGCTCTCTGATGACAAGTATTCAAGGAGAAGGACTGGAATTCAGAAAACAATCCCTTCTGTAGCTACACACTCAGCTTTCTTTCTGATGCTCTGAGTATTTCTGATAACTATTTTATGCAAGGCTAACAACTCTGGCTGCTGTTGGAAAATGGGAACTAAGATTGCTTCAGGCATAGTAGACACTAACATCAGCAGTTTATCCATCAGTGCCAATCCTAAACTCTTACCGGGATCTTATTACTAACATCAAGAAACAGCATTTTTAAGTTAGTTTCTGAAATTTAGTCTTCTTCTTATACTTTTCTATCAAGGAAATAGGAAAATCCTTTGTGATACTTTATCAGCAATCACAAAAACTTTAATCCAAAAGTATTAGATGTTACCAATATTTCTAAAGTGTTTGCCTGGAAAAGCTTTGTGCATATCAATGTCAGCTTTTTGCATACCAGTAGTTAGGCCTTTCGCTGGTATTACAACAAAATCTTTTTTGACAATGTGGCCTTTGAAACGTTAGTAAATTGAAAAGCCAAAGTCTTCACCTTACCATGTCAATAACAACTGCTATCATATTTCAATTTCAGGTTTGGGTTTATTTTTTTAATTGCACAGTTTAGGTACAAATCAATGTTCAATCTGCACAGCATGTTAACATAAAACCAATCCATAAGGACGGTTGCGTTATACCTGCCCTGCACTCCTGTGCATTGCTGAATGTTGGTCAGTCCTATTAATAACTAGAAAAGAAAAACAGCACAGATTGTGGATTGACAGATACTGGTATGTCCTTCAAAGGATTCTTCCTTCAAAAGAAAAAAACTCAAAACTGATTGACAAAAAAGTTTTAATAAATATAACTCATCATTTGGAAATGCTGGTAAATTGAAATTATTACTCTATAGAGCACTTAGCATAGCTACTCACTTATGCAGGAGGCCATGTCAGTAACAGTCTTAGCCCTCGGAAGCCTTTCTGAACAAATTTATTTTACTCTCAGTTCTTATATTTGTGCAAACAAAAATCACAAATTCCCTGAATACTTGATGGGTTTTCTTAAGTTTTTTTAATGAATGAATCAAAGCTATTTTGTAACTGTATTTAGCATGTTTCTGAGATTAATTTTTACCATTACTTTCCTTAGGTAAACTGCATTGTAACTAAGACTTTCCAATTGTCTACCAGCTGTAACTCAGTATAAAATAGCTTGTAGGGTTGTGGTAATTTACTATGGTATTGCAAAATTAAATTGGTAAATGTACATTTGTTTGGAACTTAGTAATTTAGTACACAGTATTGTAAGCAACAAGAAATTAGATAGATGGAAATCATAGCAAGCATCTGCGGTGTCTTTCACATGCTGTTGAATAGCAGTAATTCCTCCAGCAACATTTATTGATCCATTTGTAGACGATTCAACACAGGATAGTCTAGAAGGCTGCTGAGTAAATTACAGTAGTCATAGTTAATTTAATACAATTTATTTTGATGAGTGTCTTCTGGATTTCTGTAGTTTGTAAAACTAATATAATTTCATTATAAATAGATTTCTATCAAAGAGTGTAGACTTCAGATCATTAGGAAGAACAAAGGAACTATCAGAGGTATCTAGTATATACTGTACACTTGTTATTCCTCTTGTAATCACTACCCACCAGAGAATAACGGCAGAGAATGATGTCAGAGTCTACTGCTACTATTTCTGGACAACTCTTTAAAAACTGCCCTGCTCTTACAGCATTTAACCCATAAAGTGGCTTTTAGAAATAGCTTAAGGGGTACAAAAGACAGTTATTAAGTGTATGTGTTCAACAGGAAACAAGTCTAGAACAATGGACAGGGCAATAGTAATTTCTTCAGAGAAGTGTTTGACTTTTCATTAAATAAGATGAAAGACTTTTGACTACATTTTCAAGTGCTGAAAAAGCTCAGTGCTCTCTTCTTCCATCCCCACCTTTCTGACTATTGATAGCTTACAGATGTATTTACTTTTAATTTGAAGCAAGTTCCTAGCATTATTTGTCCAGTTGAATAATACACACTGATTGACGATATTTCTCAACTGAAATTGCTGAAGCTTTTTTTTCTTCTATGAACTGACTGAATACTAAACAGAAGATAAACAATAAAACTGCCTTTGCTTCTTAAATAATAATGCAGCTGAGAACAGTACAGACTTTTCCAGATCACTACAGTGACAAAGGAAGGATATTGTCAATTTCACTTTAGTGAGTTTTGTGTTTTACTTGCAAAACTGCAGAAACTGGTCTACCAATTCTACCCATGCACAAAGTCCACAATCAGAGGCTTTTTGATCTATACTCTCAGAAAATTAAGCCAATTTCACAGGCTTCCAAGCTAGTATATCATAGTATTTCAACCTTCACCTAAAAACATTTGGTTTGTGTTTTTTTTTTTCACCCTCCACATAATACTGCTTTCACCAAAGAACTTCGCTCTCAAAAATAACTCAGTCTAAGAGCCTGGCATTACTCTGCTCAAATTATTATCTTATTGGTAGCTTTAAAACTCAAATAGGCTCACTGCACCACCAAGGACCATCTGGACGATGCTTCTAGTCATATGCTTTAACTTTAGGTAGTCCTGCAAAGGAGGAGGGATTTGGACTAGATGATCATCATGGGTCCCTTTCAACTTGAGATCACTCATGATTTCATGTAGAAAAGTGGATTTTTTTTGGTGAGGTTTTTGTTTGTTTTGGTTTTGGTGGGGTTTTTTTAAGAATGTGCCACATCACACATTGGCAGGTAATACAAAGATGAAGAGATGTCAGTGAATGTTCTAAAGAGTGATCAAGTAAGATCCCGATCAACTTTTACACAGGTAACATATGTGCTGTTTCTCTGCTAAATCCTTTTCAGGGAGAAGGAAGAAAATGAATTGGTGAAATGCCACTGGCCGGAGAGGCGAATAAACAGTGATGCAGCTAAATTTAAGCAGAAATTGTTTTTTTTTTCTGTCGTTTATTAAAAACTAATGCAGGTGAAGTTCAAAAGGAAGGGAGGACAGTTTGGAGAAATAGAATAATACTGAATATGAAGTATAAATTACAGAAGAACAGAAGAATGAAAGCAAACAAGAGAAAGCAGACTGAACAGTTTAAAAATCACCTCTTCAGAGATACACATGGCATTATAAAGGCACTTCATACTGTGAAGTGTGACACATTCTTTTTTTTCCTTCGAGATGCTATCATTAACCAAACATTTTGATCTCATTCCCATTACACAATAAACAGTGGTGACTAAACTGACACTTCTTTGCTTAGGGATAGAGGCAAAACTTCTCCTGCAAGACAGTGATTTGGGATTCTTCTCAAGGATTTCAAAATACATGCAGTACAGTGTAAAACATCTTACAATCTTCTTCAGGCATACTTGGAAAAATCCTTGCATTATATGAAATTATCTGTCTAGCCTAGAGATGCTGCTTGTCCTTAAAGTGCAGGTCACAGGCACATGTGGCTTCTTGTCGAGTAACCCATTTATTCTTAGTGAACAGAGTTTTCAGTAACAAACAGCATAAATTGTAATTATTGGTGGCATAAAACCCAGGCAATTCCTGTATATTCATTATCAGAACATGTAAATATTAATTGCTATTTCTTTCTGACATTTCTGACACTTGCACTTACTACTTCACCCACATTTTGGATTAATAGTGCATTGCAATCCAATCCTCTTAAATGAATGGTATGTGACAAGTTGACAGTGTACAACTGTACTAATTTGATTCTAGATTAAAAAGTTTTACATAGCACTGCATTTGGAAATGATTCTGATCTATGTCAGAAAAATATTTTTGTGAGTGTTATTGATGAACCGGAGATTTTAATTTCAAATCTAATCACATACCAGTGATCTGGCAGAAAATTCAGTAACTGTTTCATCAGCTTTGCATTACTTACACAAACAGTTCTTTCAAACTTCAAGCAGAAATTTTTATTCCATTTCAAGTGGGTGTATAGCCAACATAGTAATTAAATAGTTTTGACACTTTATTCATTAAATTAATTATTTCCTTCCTTGAACTGCCAAAAAAGTTTTGCAACTTTACCTATCTCTGCAAGTTTAAACAACAGGTACCCAAACTTGATCTTACCAATTCAGTGCAGAAGCAATACTAAGAATCACTGAAGAAAAATTCTGGAAAGGGTAAGAGAGAAGCTTAGCAACACTGTCAGAGAATAAATCTTACAATCGTATGGACAATACAACCTTTCTCTTGAGGCCACAAAACACTTTAGCACTATGGAATTAAATTGCTAGAACAAGTGTCCAAAGTCCTACTGATACTTAATTTTTCTGCAGTTTCACCAAATACCTTTCTTTCCTTTCTATTCACCAAAATGCACAATCACCTCAATAGTTTAAAATGTAAAATTATTTTCAATTCAAGCAGTACCTATTCAGCCAGGTATTTTCACCTTCTTCTGTTAACAGACAGTTTTCTGTAGCTTACTGCTTACTCCCAAGTCTTAGGAGCACTAAACTTTCTAGGTAGTTCAGCTACAGGACACATAATGCATTTCAGCTGCTGCTCAGGCTCAAGTAAATTCTGTTAACATGAAGTCATTAGATACGGGGATCTTATCATGTTGGTAGATGAGTGACCTAGTTTTAAGCATTAGAATGTTTTGCTTCTCAAAACAGACAGCAATCTGTCTCTTGGTATTTGCAAATTATCATTCCTGACTATCACCCATGTAAGAGAGGATTTCTCTCTCCTACACAACTTTTAATGCTTCACTTCTGTACTTAGACATGATGTACTAGCTGGATCAGTAATTCAACAGAATACTGACTGAAATAATGGAATAATATTTCGTAAAAACAGAAAATCGAACACATGGATTACTTACGTTTTTTATGTCATTTTCATGGTGAAAAATATATTCAAACAATGCCTGTCAGAAGAATATTTAAAACATTGTCATATTTGAAGATAAAAATTGATAACATCCTTTTAGAGGCATGCAGAATCTTGATTACGTTAAGCAGAAATTAATTATTTGTGAAAGCAATCACATTCACACACACAATTGCTGATATGTACATTTAATTAATACTTTAATAGACAAGAACTGTAGATTGCTACACTGTCATTACAGGAAAGCATTTTAATTCTTAATTTGTTGCCCGAGACCAGTGGAATTGCCTCTTATATTTGTCCTTAGAGACACTTTAAAAAAAAAGCAGCTATCGTTTGAAAGTGATTATAGATTTGAAAACCTGGTACCATTTTCATGGCTTTGCAACTGGAAAATCAACAAGTGATCTTATAAAAGGCTTTCTGCAGTGCATAGTTAGGTGCTTATGGTTGCTAGCAGTTGAACCTTGATCTTTTTCTGTATCCAAATCCCAGTCTTAATTGCTCCAAAAGAATAGAATTTTTTTCTAAATTCTTACCATTTGTTATTAAAAAAAAAAGAAAAAGAAAAAAAGAGAAAAGAAGAAAATATTGCGCCATGAGGAAAGAAAGAAAGAACAAGACAGAAGTCTTCCAAGGGCTCCCATAACTCTCTTGCTAGCATTTTTTAGACAAAATTCTTAAAAGATTTACCTTAAGGAAACTAGAGAATTACTAATGAATTGTCATGTCTGGGGAGGAAAGTGAATTATAACCTACTTTTTTTTTTCTACTTTTGGTCAGAAAAGACTGAACAGATGATTGAAAAAAATTAAAGAACTACAAATAAAACCACATTTATAGGGAAATAGTAATAGGCAGACAACAGAAGAATAGAAAATAAAGAAATACTGGAATATGTCCTCTTCCAGTTCAATAATAGGGAAGTTGCATTCAGTAAAAGTGGGTAAAACTAGAGTGACGAAAGATACTTTCTCTCATGGCTAGCACAAGGAATTTACCAGTTACCTATATACCTTGACCTACAAAAGGAATTAAATGACTGAACATGAATTTGATTTTAAAAAATCTAGAGTTATTAAGATAACTATTAAAAAAAAATTAACAAAAAAGATAAAACTTCCTGGTTTATACTATAAACCAGTTGCTAACTGAGTTTTACTACAGGCTCTCTCTGGCAACACCTGTTACCTCATATATCTACTATGGGGTGTCCTGCAATAGCCCTTAACATGGCTGATGCTAGTCAGAAAGAACTTACATTCCTGTATACTTCAAAACTTTGGAAAACCAAATAATGCAGTGAAAAGATAGATAATATAACTTAAAAGAAAGAAAAAATAGATAAAAAGATGTGATGAGTATACTTTGCAAACATATAAGGAAGAAGCACATGGAAGGATTATATACCACCATGAATACACAGGCTAATTATGTGAATCTAATAGTTGTAAGACTTAGCATCTTTTTGCACCTAGGAGAGGTGACAACTTAAGAGTTTGAAAACTTTAAGCAATGATTCTTAATAGAGTGCAGTCTGCAGTCTTACCTCCTGCTTTGGCTTTAGCCTTAATGCTGTCTTGTTTAAAAAAACCTCAACTTATAAATCAATGTAGCTCCTAATTTAAACTTAGATCTTACACTCTGTGTGAACTATTAATGTCAAAATGTATTAAATTCATAATACTGACAAGTACACTTGCTGCCTATGGATGTTGCTGTGACTGCTGCTTTACATCTTTTGGCTTAACCTTCTTTTCACATAAAACTGAAGGAAGATAGAGCTACCCCATTGTCCAGAAAATGCTAATTAAACCCCAAAACTGTTAAAAATATATGCTTCATATTCCTGAGAGCAGTTGTTGGGGTCAAATATTTCATCTGAAAGCTAACCTACCTACTTAAATAGTATACAGTTACCACAGATAAAAGCTAGCTGTCTGCAATCAGAAGAACAAAGCCCAGTTTCTTATGGATGTGTCTTCTGTTTTCTAATCCTTTCCAGGTTTCCTACATTCTCCCTACTTTACTGGCTGTGATAGATCTAGAATAACGTGTGCTTTGGCAAGGTCATAATTGAACAAAAAGCCTGCTGTTTTTTCAGAACTGATAAACTCACTCATAACTGCTCAAATTTTGCTAAAGTTTGGAAGTCTTTTACTACCTTGCAAGACCAGAACTTACTACATTTGAGATCTATTCTTCTGCCTAGTTTAAAGAGCACAAGGTATGCAAGAACACAGTGAAACTACACAAAATTTAGTTTCTTCGAAAATGACACTGAAAAGTGCTACCCTACATCAGTAGAGATCAGGTTTTAAAAAGCAACAGAATTTGCTAATTGCTTATGAAAAATTATTGATTAAAGTTTTGAACTGGAGGAGCTAATTTCCACCAGCAGATTATTATGTACAGCTACTCTTCTAACAGTGTTCACCACTAAGTTTCACAAAAAAATACATATGGGTTCCTTCAACCCTAGGCTGCTAACCAAATACAGCTCCTGAGTGTCTGATAGTTGTTTGATATCTTGTGCAAAATGGGTTGTTGGCCTCAGCCCAACAGCTGTTTTTTGTGAATAAAATACGGACAGAAATCATCATCATCTACACAACATATTGATTGAGCTGGGGAAAGATACAACAGAAAGGCCAGAGTGACAACTCATTACATGACATTTAGGCCCCTTCCACTCAGAGTTTAACATAGTAAATTGGGCAGGCAACCTGGATAAAGCTGTTCTATTGTCAGTGAGTATCAGTTTCAATGGCTGTCAACCATAAGATCTTAATTGAAAATTAAGGAGAATTCTGATCAAAAAGATGAAATCTCTTTATGCAAAAAGTATGAACTCATGCTATAAAAAGAAAGTGAAAAATCCAAACTATTTGAACATTTGTAGGCCAGGATTGCCATTTGCACACAGAACTGCATTTCCAGACACTAAGGAGAGTTCTACCGGGTTTTTTTAATCCTGGATTTTTTTTTAGTTGCCTTTCATTACTTGTGGATGCACAGTTCAAAGTTATTTACAAATGGAATATTTTATCCTACGCATGTTCTTCCTATGTTGAAGGATGTGATCCTGCCCCTCTACTCTGCTCTTGTGAGACTTCACTTGGAGTACTGTGCGCAGTTCTGGTGTCCTCAACATAAGGACATGGAACTGCTGGAACAAGTCCAGAGGAGGGCCACGAGGATGATCATGGGACTGGAGCACCTCCTGTATGA
>JAOEHY010045307.1:0-41141 GCA_025447955.1 Psilopsiagon aurifrons
CCACAAGTCAAAAACACAGTGCTGCACCAACTACTAAGAAGGAGAAAAATGACTGCTACTGCTGAACCCATGACACAAAGTCCACATAAAGTCTTGCTTACAGTGTATCTAGCTTAGGAAGTCTCTAGAAATATCTGCTTTCTTGCTTGGCTGTGACTTTTAAGCACCTCTAGACCTGAAAACTCTGCTGATTCCCACTAGGTTAATTTTGAGCCTATTGTTGTGGGATTTTAGGATGACAAAGAGTTTATAGAGTAACCACTATCACCTTGTTTATCCAGGACAAGAATGTGTGATGAAGTAAGGCAAGAACATGTAAAAATAATTTACTGGTTCCCTGTTACTTTAGATTTCTGACTCCAGTGTAATCATTTTAATAATGGAAGCATTTTCAGTTTGCTTTGCATAAAGCTGCTGCTTTCTGTTGGGAGTCACTGAGCATAGCATTTTATTTTATAAGAGCTCGCACGCCTGGTGAGTGACACAACTGCAGCACTGAAAGCCTGAACTGATAGGCAGCAATTCCGTATGTTTTCTGCAATGGGCTGGAAAAGTGAATTTGAGGGGTCTACACATGCAGCACAGGTAGACAGAATATTTATGCAAAGCTCCTATACTCCCTACTCTGCTTTTGGAGAGTATAGCTGTCACAGAGTGGAATTTAAAGCACTGGATTGCTGAATGCTAAACTGCATTACACTACTGTGCTTTGGTATGTAGTGATACAGAACTAGTCAAAAAGGAAAATAATTAGATAGAAGAGCATTGTAATCCCCTGAAAGAGCCTCTGTAGTCCCCTAACCCTCAGCCTGGAGTTTCGGGATGCTGTTTTGCCAGCTCAAAGGCTACACCTCAAGCTTCTCAAAGGCCTGAACTTTTTATTTCAAAGAAATAACTAAGATTCATTCAGCTCTTTAAAAAATAAACTGGAGAAATCAATGCTATTCCATTTTTTGTGCAATATCCTTAATGGCTCATGGCATGAGCCAAGGAATATCACTCCAAGTAAATACCATTTTGTGCCTCTTGGAGTACAAATTTTCAAAGTTATGAGGTGGAAGATATCAAAATCTTTAAATTTAAAGATGTAAAATACGTCTAAAAATGCAAGTGAATTAAAGGCTATGGTATAATATCATTAATTTTATTATATGTAAGCAAAAAAGCCTGCCATGGAAATGGACTTAAACATCTGTATTCTCATTGTTTTATTGATTTTTGCCTGAAATAGTTTCTGGTTGCACTTCTGCTCATCATAGTAAACTAAGGAAGTATTTTTAATCAATGCTCACTGAAAATAGTGTGATATAAATAATGTGAAGTTTTGTTCTTTGGGAGAATGCAGAGAGTTGTGCTGTATTAATGCAGGGCTGCAATCAAGATGCCTGAACGCTGAAATCTCACTCTTCCTGTTGCACAGGAGAGAATGTGCTCTTGGAAATTAGGAGGCAGAGTATAATTTCAATTTAGGTAAAATCCCACAGAACATAATTGGTTAACTTTTATGATAGTTTATCAATGGAATACATATTTCCCTATTATTTGCCCTGATTAAAGTATTTTTGCAAGAATATTTGAACATTATGTCTTGACTCTCAGATGCTATCAACAGCCCAATATCTAGTTACATAGTATAAACATTATATATATTTGTATGTGTATATATATTATGCATATAAGCACACCAGAGCCTATATAAAAGCTCTATGATTCAATAATTTTTTTTTAATATCTATTCAGCCATTCCTCTTCAGAACTAGAGATTAATTTTGTCTTCCCTTTGATAAGGCAGCAGTGTTATCTGAGAGTACAGAAAGCTACTTAGAAACAGGCTTTGTAAGTAAGTGCTGGATGAACATGCTGGTCCTCTCATAAGTTTAGGTATTCAGAAAGAAAACAATTTGTGTGAAATCATTTTCCTTTATGAAACATTTTAAAGCAACTGAATATTTTCAAGGTACGACATTAATACTGAACTGAGGAATTAAAGAGATAGTTGGCAGGATGAAAATATGTATGGTAAGAGAAACATCCTTAAAAAAGAAAGTGGTGAACTGAGGTGGTACTCTCTCTTTAGAGTGTGCTTCTGCTGCAGTAGATAGACTTAATATTATTAACAGTGCAAGAACTAAGCAAATGGCTTTTACTAGGGGGATTAATCCAATAAAATTTGTCTTGGTTACCTGCACTGGAACATTCTTTATACAGACAAAGACTTTTACAGCTGGAATGTTTTTTATTTCATGCATCCGTACTTTAACATGCATCATATTTATTTGTTATTTTCAGATAATATTTCTTATTGACAGTTGATCTGTATGATAAAGCTGTATGTTATATGGAATTTTCTGTTCTTCAGATGTTCCTCCATTACATGTAGGGACAGTGATTTCTGAAAACGTACACGGCAGAATCCAGAGCTTGCTCTCAACTGCCTGCAAATCATGTTGTAATAGCACTGGACTGTAACCAGCCAAGATACTATCAAACCAGAGTAAACAGTGGATGATGCATTAAAACTCAGTGTGTTGTAAGTAATCAAATCCCAAAGAAAAGCATTTAATACAGCTGTCCAGTGTGCTTGCAATATATAAGCAGTAGAACAATCAGTTTTAAGAGGATTTAAAACCAACTATTAAACTACATCGATACAACTGAACAGAACTTCCTCCAGGCAGAAAAGCAGATGGCAGCGCTGGCCAGTACGAGAAGGCTGGGTCAAACATGTTTCTGCTGACTTCATATATCTACAATTCTTTTGTGAAATTTTAGTACTAATTTTTCTTTCTTGCACAGTAACTTTGTAAATTGTGAATACTGTTTTTATAAAGCATATGTGACTCTGTCAGAGACCCGTTTAAAAAGGTGTAAGAATTGCACCTCAGCTGATCACTACGTACAACTGTTTGTCAAGGAGAGGCTATTTTCTGAGTCATTAAGCAGAAAGGGTGAGAATATAAATCAGCTGGAAGGTAGAACTGTGATCTCCGTGAAAAGGTGGGGACTGAAGTGAAGAATGTGACTGAATTGAACATTGGAGTCATTGCCAATATGTCAAAAATAAAGGAGTTAAAAGCAAATAAATTTGCTATCATTTTTAATGTCTTCTGAAGGAAATACGAAAAAACACATCATAAAGAAATAGCGTTGATATGGCTAAAGAGAATTGTTAGGGCAAGAAAAGAGAGTATGCTTTTGCCTCAGTGGATTATTTAAATATAGGGAATTCAAAGAATAATGCAAACCCCAGTAACACTGAGGTTTTGTGGCTTTTTTATATAGCTGTAGATTCCATATTCTAGATACAATATTTGAAAAATCATGGCAGACAGGAGAAGTTCCCAAAGACTTGAAAAAGGGAAATATAGCCCCCATTTTCAAAAAAAGGGAAAAAATGGATGAGCTGGGGAACAACAGACCAGTCAGCCTCACCTCTGTGCCTGGCAAAACCATGGAGCAGATTCTCCTGGAAGGCATGCTGAGGCACATGAAAAACAACAAGGTGGTTGGTGACAGCCAGCATGGCTTCAGTAAGGGGAAATCCTGCCTGACCAATCTGGTGGCCTTCTGTGATGGGGCTACAGAACTGATGGACAGGGGTAGAGCAGTTGATATCATCTCATGGACTTGTGCAAAGCATTTGACACTGTCTCACTTGACATCCTTGTCTCTAAATTGGAGAGACATCAATTTGATAGGTGGACCACTTGGTGGATAAAGAACTGGCTGGGTGGCCGCACGCAAAGAGTTGTGCTCAATGGCTCAATATCCAGCTGGAGGCCAGTAACGAGTGATGTCCCTCAGGGATTGATGTTGGGATCAGTCTTGTTCCACATCTTTGTTGGTGACATGGACAGTGGGATTGAGCGAGCCCTCAGCATATTTGCAGTTGACACCATGCTGTGTGATTCGGTCGATACACTAGAGGGAAGGAGTGCCATCCAGAGGGACCTTGGCACGCTTGTGAGGTGGGCTGATGCCAACCTGATGAAATTTAACCGTGCCAAGTGCAAGGCCCTACACCTGGGTCTCAGTAATCCCAGGCACAGCTCCAGGTTGGGCAGAGAAGAGACTGAAAGCAGCCCTATGGAGAAGGACTTGGAGGTGTTGGTCAATGGAAAAGTGGACATGAGCCAGCAGTGTGTGCTTGCAGCCCAGAACGCCAACCGTATCCTGGCCTGCATCAAAAGGAGTGTGACCAGCAGGTTGAGGGAGGTAATTCTGCCCCTCTACTCTGCTCTTGTGAGACCTCACTTGGAGTATTGTGTGCAGTTATGGTGCTCTCAACATAAAAAGGTCATGCAACTGTTGGAACAAGTCCAAAGGAGGCCCACGAGGATGATCATGGGACTGGAGCACCTCTCATATCAAGGTAGGCTGAGAAAGTTGTATCTGTTCAACCTAGAGAAGAGAAGGCTGTGTGGAGACTTCATAGCAGCCTTCCAATATCTGAAAGGGGCCTATAGGGATGCTGAGGAGGGACTCTTCATTAGGGACTGTAGTGATAGGACAAGGAGTGATGGGTTTAAAATTAAAGAGGGGAAGTTTAGATTGGATATGAGGAAGAAATTATTTACTGTTAAGGTGGTGAGGCAGTGGAATGGGTTGCCCAGGGAAGGTGTGAATGCTCCATCCCAGGTTGGACATAGCCTTGGGTGATATGGTTTAGTGGGAGGCGTCCCTGTCTATGGCAGGGGAGTTGGAACTAGATGATCTTAAGGTCCTTTCCAACCCTAACTATTCTATGATTCTATGATATTTAAAGAAAGAATTTCTGAAAAAAGCAAATATAGATGCTTCCCTAACATAGTTTCCTATTTTCTGTTAATATGCTGTGCAAGGGGATTCTGAGCTGAATGGGACATCTCTCTTGAGAGACATTTCTTCCACGGTTTCCAGCTATCCTTTAAGCATCCAAAATTCTGGCAAGCAGTTCCACAGTTACATCAAAACATACTCCCTTAAATTTGTTTTAAATCTGTTACTTGATATTTCACCTCTGATTAGCAATTAAAATTACTTTGCCGTCTTTTTAAATAATAATAATTTTTTAAATTATAAGCACATAATTTTCAATTATATACTCGTAATTTCATCCCCCCGCTACTCAGTATTGTATTTTTTCCATCTCAATTCCACTAATAATCGATATGTTATCCAAACTAAATCTGCCCATGACTGGTATCTAAGAGAAAAAGAGTGAACCTTTAGTTGGAAACACATTTGCTTTATTCATTGTTGATAGCATCTCCATCAATTCTTTTCTCCATAAGCTTTCTAGTTCTGGGTTTGTTTTTTTATTTTTTAATATATCTAACCAATTTGCTCAGTTGAGGAATTAGAATTACTGCTCTACAGTTTCCTGGTTCTTCTTCCCTACTCCAAAATGCTTTTAAAACTTCGTATTTGCCACCTTCATTCCTTTGGTACTGAGGCAAATTTAAGCACTAGGTTACACACCACAGTGAGTAGTTTGGCAATTTCATATTTGAGTTCCTTTAGAGCTCTTGCATGAATACCATCTGGTCTTGATGATTTGTCATTTTTCATTTTATCAATTTGTTAAACTCCTTTTACTGACACATCTATTTAAGACAGTTCCTCAGATTAGTCCCCCTGTAAAGAATAATTCCATGTGGAAACCTACGTAAACTCCTCTGCTGCAAACACTGATGCAAAGAATTCTTTTGGCTTTTCTGACATGACCTTATCTTCCTTGAGTGTTCTTACACCCGTAGGCCTGTTTGACTCCCTGGAAGGTTTTCTGCTCCTGATTTATTTGAAAAAAAATAAGACAAAATTATTACTTTAGCAAGTTATTCTTCAGAATTTCATTTTGTATTCTTTTGGGTTTGTGTTTAGGCTGCTGCACCGTTTGAGTTTAGGCACTGCACCAGCTACTAAGACTGAGAAAAATGACTGCTACTGCTGAACCCAGGAGAATTGTTTTTTTAACATTTTCCTTTGTTAGAAAACATAGCATGAGACACAACAAATAAATGAAACAAACAAGAAGGTTATTTGGGACAGAGTAAGAGAGGCAAAGTAACAAAAATATAATGCGCAAACAATCAAGAATACTATCATCAAATATATTGCCTGGTCTCCTCCAGATAATGTGAAAAAGGTAAATCCGACTAAGGATTTAGAATAAATACAGGCTAATATTTGACCAGTTCACTGAGGATCTTAAAAAAAAAAAAAAAAAAAAGTTCATTTCTAATTTAAATTTTTTATCAGATTTAAGAAAAGTTGCCTGTTATTTCTGATATCCACTTGGCAGAAAAGCCAGATCAAAGGGCAGTAAAGGGTTTTCTTTGTTTTATTTTTACAGAAAATTAAGTGATTTCAGACCAAAATGTTATTACAATAAGACTCTTGATTGTATCAGTAGTAAACTTTAATCAGTTGGCTCCAAACATTTTTATCCAGCTTTCAGCCCAAATGCATTTGTATGTTCTCTCAAATCCATTTGTATGTTCTCTCTTTCAGTTCATTGTCATCTCAGATTTTCAAGAAGGCTTCATTAATGACAGCATCTTTTTGCCTTCTCTTTCTCTTTCTTTCCTTATTTTATTTGGAGAAACAGAAAATAGGTGAGTGTAAATGCAACTTTCCTCCTTTCTGAATTTCTTCAATTGAGCAATAACATACATCAGCGAAAGGACTTCTACACATAATGCTGTTGTATATTTGATCATGTAGTGACATAATGTTGCAGAAATAGTGCAAAAAAGTTATCCAAAAGCAAGAGGAAAGACTGAGACAAAGCTAACCAAGGGTTTTCTACTGATAGATCTGGTTTCCAGTACATATTTAGAAGCAGGCTAGAAATATGGAGGAGGAGGAGAAAAAAGTCAAAGAACTGTCTGAAAACAGATGTTTTCCAGAAACACTGCTCATGCTGCTCACAGAGCTCATCATATATCCAGGCCAAGGACAAAGATCCAGGGTAAAGCAGTGGGTGCAAAGATAAATTTTCCCCTCCTTTTTGTTTACTCAGTGAAAAAAAAAAAAAAAAAAAAAAAAA
Source organism: Psilopsiagon aurifrons (assembly GCA_025447955.1). Classification (NCBI taxonomy): domain Eukaryota; kingdom Metazoa; phylum Chordata; class Aves; order Psittaciformes; family Psittacidae; genus Psilopsiagon; species Psilopsiagon aurifrons. The sequence continues at coordinate 7,031 of JAOEHY010045307.1, forward strand.
TTTTTTTTTATTTTGATTACCACCTGTAAGAGGTGGTCCACATCATCAACACCAACTATGGCATAATGCAAAAAGAAAACCATTCGAGAAGTTTGTGAGGGGAATCTCTTTCCTCCATATAGTTTCTCCTATATGAAGCCCCTTCACACTATGCCCAGTGGCCAGAGTTTTTTTCATCTTGAAGGTCTTTATGTGAGGCATCAAGGGGCGTAAATGTACATCATGTCTTTAGCTTGAAATTTATTGCATTAGCATTACTGATGAGAAACTGAAGAATATTTCTGCTTTCTTTTTGCACCTTGGAAGGACAAAGAAGAGTCATCAAGGTAGCTGTTATGGTGCTTTATGAACACAGGAGAAAAGCTTGTGTGGCTGATTTTCCACTGGTCATTTCTCCATCAGAATCTTTGATGGACAGAATCTGTGCTTTGCAATTATCTGCCATGTTTAAATCTTGAAAGACTATAAATCATTCCCGTTTTTTTTCCCTTTACTAGTCCAGCAGTAAGTGACAAGCACAAAAATCTTATTCTTGTAAAATTTGCTCACGAAATTGCTTGACTTTCATGCTTTCTTTAATTGATTTTAATGGGGCTAATTATGTCAAGGAGGTGTTTTCACATGTGGAATAATTTTCAGGATTAAATTTTTGGATATCATCAGGTGGAAAGCCCCATTTTGGACGCATATTTGAGGCAAGGCTGAGAATTGTAATTAAGAATGCAACTCTTGTTAACAGACTAGTGCAAAAAGGTTTTATTTCTTCCTTTTGTGTATAGCAAAATTTTACTATGTACACGTATTGAAACTGGATTAACATTAACTCTTTGCTGTCTAGATTGTATCTTTCTGAACTCAAAGGAAATGGTGGTTGCTTCTGTTTAAGGAATTTGCCATTTCAAGGCAGTTACAAATATGTGTAACTTGGTCACTCAGAGAGCAACAAAAAGATTCACCATAGAATGACTATCCTCAGAGGATATCATTTGGTGAAAATATTGCTTCTTTCTAAGAAATTAATGAGAACATAAAGGAGAGCTAAACAGATTTTTATTTACTTGTCTTTTCCCAGGATTTTTTTTGAAAAGCATGTAACTTCCTTGCATAAGAGATAAATAGCTTTGCATTATAGTGCCAGCTAAGGTGACACTCCAACTCACATGACCCGGTCATGGCCACATAATTATGCAGAACCCTTCATCCAGAAGGCATCAGGAACTAGGTCTGAGGAAGATTAAGCAGCATGTTAGTATTTTTTTATGCTAATAAAAAAAGAGGTGATTCAGTAATTATTTTCTTCCTTTACTGCTTTTAAATTATAAAATTACACATTTGTAGTTAGCGTTCAGATGTTTGAAGTACATATAGATACTTCTGTCCTCATCTGGAGTTGTGTGCGCTCTCTCTCATGGCAAAACAGACTTTTTAGATTTAGTGCTTGCAGTGTACTTGAACAATTAAAATCTATATTTCATGTCAACAAACTTTTTGATTTTATTCATTTGTTTTGATTGTGCATGTTTGACCCTGTACTGTCTAAAGTTCTAGAGGACATCTTATTTTTAATTTTGCTGCATATAACATAGAGTTGCTAGAGCTGCAGTGCACAATGTCTCAGTGGATCATCAAGATGATTATGGGTCTTATAGTCAGGGATAATGAAGCTTATGGAGAGTTTGTACCATAATATATTTTGCTTTGATTCACCATCTCAGACAAAATGGAATGTTTACAAATACCATTATTTATGTGGTATATGGTAGCATGTAGAGGGTTTGTTGAGTTAGACATCTTGGCATTCTAGAGTTGCTGTTTCTCCTGTTTACAACCAAGTTACACTAGTTTAATGATTCTGCAATTACGCAAAAAGATTATCAGACCACTTGAAAATCCCCTACTAGCATTCTCATTCATATAACTGTAACATTCTCAGTTGCAGTAATACATGTCTGATGATTCACTTTACTGCAAAACTTAATCTGGATCTCGTGTTAATCGACATTGTGTCAGTGTTTAACACCAAATGTAAATAAATGCCTCTGAAATTGGTTGTCAGAAATAAAAAATAATATTAATCAGACTACTTAATAGAATTAGTTACGTACTGAAGTTTGTTATTTTATCGTTGCAAACTAGCCTACTTTCAGTAAGGACAACAACATGTAGTTGACTTTCTGAGAAGCGATGAATAAATTTCTCTGAGCCTGTAGGTAACAGTGGTAGTGGTGTCTCAGGTCTGGACAGTGTTCAATATTGCAGGCAATATATGTAAGGACTTTCTAACAGAAGAAAGTAACAACTGCACTTCATTTACAGAAATGTATCATCTTAGCTAATTTATCAGCTTGCACTCAGGACAAACTTTTCATCTGCCCTCATCTGTGAAGCCAAGTTATTGTAATGGAGTCCATAAGCAGGGTGAGAAAGGAAGGAACTTAAAAGTTTGTGAGAAATGCATGTCAAAATCTGTTTAAGACAATATGAGAAACTGGTCACGTACATAAAAATAGGTGAAAATTCTTTTTCAGCTTTATTTACCTGAGAATGAATTTCAGTTTGAAGAGGCCTTTATGTCGTTTCAGGCAAAGCACCTAAGATATAAGCAATTTTCAACAAGAGTGCTATACATTTGTCTTTATAACAATTTGTATGTAACAGCTTTTATGCAAATGACACTAAAGTGGTACCTTTTTTCTAAATTGGACATTTTTATGGTTATAATTTTCTTCTGTAATAACAGCAAAAAAATGGCTGCCCCAGTGGAGTTGAGCATTTCATCTCTACTGCTGTTTTGTGAAGTTGGAATGACAAGTTTCTTTCATTTGTGCAGAGAATGACAAAAAAAGTATTTTTTGTCATTCTTGTCTGACTTGGTTGAGGCAGTTACCCTTGGAAGCAGTGCCAGTCCCCTGACACCAACCTCTTTCCTGGCAACAAGAATGGTATCATAAAGTCATAATAAAACTTAAAGGACCTAAAAAATATAGCAGTCTCTCTGTATCTGCTCATAGAAGGACATAAATTTCTCTGTTAGTTTAAGCATTTGCTGCTTTGGTTTGGTCTTTGGCATTGATTTCCACTTGTTCACCAGATGTCAGACAGGTGTCTGTTACAGACCATGATCTTGGATTTAATTAACTGCCATACAAGAAAATTTGTGTATTGCGTGGAAACATCCCAAGACATTAGTATAACAAAATAAGTAAAATAAGTGGAATTTTGTTACTTAATTAACTATGTAGTTCTGCAACAGCTATGTGAGAAATTCTGGGTCTCTAGCAATAATTAAGCTCTGTTCCAGTTATCAATTAATTACTGATCTGTAACCAAGAAACTTTGTGATGGATGATTTTACCTTCAGAAAGTGTTAAATTGGTAGATTTATTTGAGGTGTACAACTGGTTAACACAGTCAAAGTTGAAGTGTAATACTTCATCTCATAAAATAGAATCTCATAAAATATAATTATCTGTGCTATTTAGTAAAAAACCCACAAATGTTTATTTTAATGAGAACAGACAATAAATGCTAAACCCACTTATGTCTTCCTCAGCTATATATGTAGTATCTATGCACATTGTATATGTAGTTTAGAATAATAGAATCATAGAATAGTTAGGGTTGGAGAGGACCTTACAATCATCTAACTCCAACTCTGCTGCCATGAGCCATAAATTTGAAGTCTTTTTTACCCACATTTCTTTTAGTGCTGATTTTTATTTCTACTACTCAAACATTACCAGTAGCGCTCCTTAGCACTCTGCACATTGGCTTCAGTAACTGACACTAGCTTAGGAAAGCATATAAGTACTTGAGTGCAGCGCTTCTTCAAGAGAAAATGTCTAGCCAGCTCAGCCTGGGTCCACAAGCCATGTCCTTCAGTATAAAAAGGTCTACATGGAAACACACTCATGGTTCAGCTGCATCTTGAATCCACCAAACCCAGGATACACTGTTCCTGCTGCTATTCCAAACAAACTCTGCAGGATTCTAGCACTGCATAGAGCATAGAGTCCCAGCTACCTTCCTTGTCTTGAACACAAAGAAAACAGGGGACCTAGTCAAGATAGTATATTTCACCCATTAGACACCAACACAAGAGTTTTAGGAACAGAGCTGTTCACTGCTTAGCTCATGCTCTTACATGAATGAGAGAAAATCCCAATACAGAAGAAAGGCCTAGAAGGCCCTTCTCTTTCTCTTCATTTTGGACTAAAAGCAGGGAAGGCATTCTTACAGCCAGGGGATGCTTTAAGGGTGATGGAAGAAGAGCTGTTATTTTCTGAGCTAAAATGCAGCCATCCTTTGGAGAAAGGAGGTGTGTAACACAACTAAAACAAGATATTGCTCATAGCTTGCCATATTTGTCACTTGAAATTTTAAAGCTGCTGTGGTTTCTAACCTATTTGTCCCAAAAAGGCAAGACATAGATGTTGATCCTTTCTTCCAAGGGCAAAACAACCACACAGTCTTAAGCTTCTTCATTTGGCTTTTTTTGGGTCTGGACATCTAGCATGGATAACTTGGTCCACTTTCATTGCAGGAGGTATTGTTCTCTGCCAAACAGATGTTGTGTAGCTTGTGATCCATAAGTCAGTTGGTACTTGGGGCATGTCATAGAGATAACCTTAATTATTGTACAAATTAGCTGAAAGGTCATGTTCAGCACTTCTTTTTATAGAATAAATGGTTTGGATTAGAAGTATAAGGTGTTTTTTCTCTGTTCAACAATTTCTGTCTTTGAAGCACCTGTGTTTTTCACTGTACCTGTTATTTCCATTACACAGTATCTATACATCTAATTGCTGAACTTGTCAGAGTCAACAGTGACTGAAGACACCTTAGAATTCCAGCCAAAGCAAAGCTTCAAAGCAATTAAAGCAATAACTGTGTATGCAAAAGGAATTTTCTGAGAATAATGGCTTGGGGAATGAGTTCATTATATTAATAAGTATATTAGAATGTTAACTCTGAAATTTTTCTTATACAAGCCTTGAACAAACTGTCCAGAGTCATTAACATTCCTATAGAGGAAAACTGGCAACCTCCATTCTCCTATCCCAGAAAAAGAAAACAAAGCATTGTGGATACAGATGAGTAGATGAAGTGTTTTGTATGTTTGGGGCACTCCCACAGAAATCATGTCTTTTCTTTAATCAGTTGGATTACTTATAAATTTTCTTAGTGTATCATCTAATTTATAAATACCTGTTTATGAAGAAGCACTTCTGGTATTACGGGGGGGTATGTTAATGTATTATTTACACTTTAGGAACACAACTGTCTTTTTCTCAGCATAATATTAATAGATACTAATAGCGCCTTTCATCAGAAGACCTCAAAATATCTCTAGACTTCTACAGGGGGGCAAACTGAGGCATATAACTACTAGTCTGCACTTTCAAGGTCACTGTCTATGGTTCTAGTGGAGCTAGTAATGGATACCCTTGTGCATTGACTGCAATCCTGAAACCACTGCTCCGTTGCCTGTTGCACTGCATGAGCACCTAGTAGATTATTAATGTTCTGACAATCTAATAGTTTATTTAGTTTGATGTACCTTTAGGGCTTTATAATTAAGGAAATATGTGTTAACATTGGTTATGAAAAAACTTTTTTGTCAAATATTCAGTGAAATCAACAAATGCTTGCTTTGCTGCCGCAGAAAACTAGTAATGAAACCAACTCCTACAGGATATTGCATGAAAAGGCTGACTACACAAACAAAGATTATTTAATCTAAATTCTTCTAAATAAAATGTTAAAAAGAGTTTGGAGCGCTATATCACCACTCAATAGGCAGGGCTAAAAAAGAACCCAAGTTTTATGGCAGAAAATATTTATTTTTAATTTTGCAAGTCCTAATCACCTCAGGCTAATTAGCATTGGAAACATGGCCTCTTTGCACATTTCTGGCAACATAAAGGGGCCTGAAAGTGTGAATGTATGTAAAAATACTCTTTGGTAATGGTCTAAAGAGATTTAAAGTGTCTGAAAAAAGTATGTGGCTTCAGTGTTATGTTCTATATTTCTTAATACTTTAACTCAACAGAAAAAAAACCCCAAATAGTTCTTCCAATAATGTTTTTCATTTCAAATGCTATTTATGCCTGACTGAAAAGCTTTTTGGTGCAACCTCTGCTAACTAGAGTGATCACTGCATCATAAATAATCAAATGAGATTAACCAACTGTGTCCAGGTCCAATTGTCCTATAATAGTCTACAGAAAAAGCATCTTTTGGGTTTAGACTACTTTAAAGTCTACTACCATAATCCCTGCCAGCCTATCACCAGAAAACCACCCGAATTCCATTTTCTTTTTCCTTAAAAAATTGAATGTTCTTTATCCATTCTTCTTTATCTGCTGTCTTATCTGTAGCATGCATGACAGTTCACTATCCCTGTCATCCTGGTGTGTTTTGTGCTTTGTTAATTATGAAAATCACACAGTGATTACAAAGCCTTCATGTGCAAATCGGAAAACATGATGCACACAGATACACATAGCCATTTACCGTACGCATCAGTCACTGCAGGATCTCAGAAAGAAGGCTCACAATTCCCCTCACAACATTACTTCTCAAAAGTATTCATTTCCTATAGCAAGGTAATGGACTGAGGAAAGGCACAGATCTTCACCTTTCTTACTTTGGTGCAAAAAAAGAATAGGTCCTCTGAGATCGGTGCAGTTGCTCAGAATAAGCAATGGAGATCAGAATCTGGCTTGAAACTTTGCATATTCACTATTAAATTTGGAAAAGGGATCCCCTGTCTGTCTCAATTTCTCAAGTGCTATCTGTCTGTTACCAGGCACACGCACATTAACTGTGTGTTTTAAAACTTTGTTTGGTTGAACTTGTCATCCTAGGCTAAAATTGTGTGACCTAACTTGTAGTAGCTTTTGCAGTGAAGGTATCATTTACTGTTGAGTATATTTTACTGTGCTGTTATAGATCTTTTCACTCAACCAGCTGTCTAACATGTTGAATAGTCTTTCATCTTGTCAAACACTTCCATTCCCCTTTCTACAGCTTTCTCAGCCAACATGTACACACCTAATCAATCTAATGCCACTGTCTCCAGACTTTAAAACCAAAAAGCACTGCCCAAACTACTTTTTTAAAGAGACAGTCATCCTTTTCCAGTAAATTTATCATCAAAAGTACTGATAAATTGTCAAATGAGAAGAAACACTTCTCTGAAACTGTTACTCTAGGTCCAGCCTTAGAGCTCCAGTTCACTCACTGAATCTGTCATTTAGTAAAGGCTGTTGGGGCTTCCCTTCACACTGGCTGTGTATATGTTAATGTAATTTAATTTAATAAACATCTTACCCATGGAACTGAGCTTCAGTCCTCCTGCTTTTGCTTGCATATACTTGTTTGTTTTTTTTTTTTTCCATTTTTAGGCAAACAAGATTAGTCTGCTTCAATCTGTTCAATGCCATTTTTTGGGTTTTTTTTTTTCTACTTATCTTTCATCAATGGGAACTCCATTAGTAGATTGATATTTACATCATACAGACGGCAGGTGAAAAAATGCCCACTGGCATTGCCTTCAGGTGGCCCCTGCTATGTGATATAGTAGACACCTTACATGGTATTGAGTATTCATTAGGGTTGCTTTTATTTTTATTACTTTTATTTTATTAGATATACTACCTCCAGAGATTGTATGAAGTGAACCATGTCACTGGGTGAGATTACTGCTCAGTTAATAGCAGTTCTGAAATTGGTCAATTGGGAATAGGCTATGTAGCAAGAACCCCTAAAATGTGTATATGTGTAGTGGGGGACAGGGTAGCTCTCTGAAGGGAAAGGTTTTTCTTCTGTTGCTAGATTTTCTGGTGAAACATTTTTCAATTGCATGCTTATTTCTATTTGTGCTTTTAGTTAAAACAGATAATAACACCTGAAACAAATACTTTTATAGCCACCAGGTACAGATGAAATAGAGAGGCCTGAACAAACAGATAGAGGTGGGTGCTTTGTATTTTCAGTCTGGATTTGAATTACTAAGGATGGAGGGAGGTAAAGACACTTCAACCTTTAAGCCCCTTTGACATTCACAAAGTGCTAAAAGTCAGCTGGGGTCTCAGCTCTGACAAATTTGCATCTCTTTGAATATGATGCTTGAAAAGCCAAGCAGCTAGATTAAATTTTGCCATGGAGAAAATGAGAAAGGCTTCCATCTCCCAGGTCTACTGGGAGGATCTTTATGGTTGATTTACTTTTTTTAAATAAATGTTTCTTTATGTGTTTTCTCTAGTTTGTGTCCAGCCTTCCTCTATCATGTATGCTGTAACTTCTGCTACTTATATCAGCCCACAGTATGTCAATCTGGGCAGAGTACAAGGTGAAAGAATATTTCAGTCTAAGCTGCATATCCCTCCTGTGTTTTCTGATTAAAATTTTCAAGCAAACCTTGGAATAAACTATAGTTGACATGACTTCTAAAATAATTTACACAGTTTATAAACCAGGGGCTAAATCTTACAAACCTTCCCTATGTCATTTGTACGCAGAAATGCTGCAGGTTTACAGGAGCGGGCCCAGCTATGTAGCTGAACCCTAATATAGAGGACAGCAGGCAGAATAATGATTATAGCAAACCCATAAAAATAATTAACTGATTGCCCATTGAACAAAATCTACTAAAGTATGAATTATCTAATGAGCTGCTGCTGTGGTTCAGGCTGACTTATCCTGCATTAAGTCAACAATAACTCCCCTGACTCCTGTGGACTTGCTCCAGGGGAGGGTGGTGGCAGAATTTGGCACTGGTTTAGGTAGGGAATTGTTTCAATTAATGGTGAATGAAAGGGTGTATGTAGAGGGAACTGTTTCAAGGTTTATAGAAGCTTATAATATGGACTCTATGTATTTGCTAAGTATTTATGACATCTCCCAAATTTATAACCATCTCAGGAAAAAATAACTTTTCATAGGTGCTGAATGTAAACATTGTTTCAATCTTCATTGAAGAATTCCCAAGTACACTGCTGTTGTCCTTGCATTATTAAAGAGGGCTGATGCTTGAAAACATACCAGATTTTACAATAAACCTTAATACCCCTCTCCTGTATCTACATTTGCTGCTACAGGAGACTCATTATTTTTGGAATTTCTGAAGCAGAATAAATATTTCTGTTAGCCACGAGAAGAATTCCTCAATGCTTTACTTTACTCTTTGTTTCTTCAGTATACTTGAGATGTGACTATAGCAGAGATCATACCCATAGCCAGTAGAAGATGTGTGTGAAGGAATTTTTTCCTCTACACAAGTTTTTTTGCAAGGTCTATGCACAGCGTAAATTATGAAAAATCATGTATAGCTAGTTTTTTCTTTTTTATTTTTATTTCCTTGCTGGGTTCTTATAATTTTCTGGCAGATCACATTACATTAGAATGAAATGTGATCTGTCGTTAGGACTTAGTGATGCATCCTGCAGTTTTAACTCAGTCACTTGGGTTTCGATTTAGCCCAACATGTGTCTCTTGAAATAACTCAGGAGAGCAGATTCATCACATACTTAGCAGAGGAATAACAGCATTGGAAACTGACAGTTCTAAACAATCCAGTTATTAAATGTATCTATGCATCTGAAGAAGTTGTTTAACCTTCTATAGAAACAAAGAAAAAATACCTAGGAACCCAACAAAGCTCCTGTTGAAGTTGATGAGAGCAGTAAGATGTAAAGAGCACTTGTTAGAGGGATTGAGTATGTGTCCAGCTACTGCAAACTGATCCTGAGCATCTTAACCTCAGAATCTTACTGTCAGATCTGTTTGCTTCAGTTGACACTGGTATTTCAGTTAGAAGCACAAAAGTATTCTCTCTTTAGAGGTGGAAGTAACTCCTTTCCAGCAACTAAGTGGCTTAAAGCTTATATATAAGCTTCTTTATCCACTCTAATTTTTCTTGACCTGTCAGTGTTCATTACTTTTGGTGGTTGTGTTTTCTTCTCTTGAATCCAGCTGCTCTCTCAGTTGTCTCAAGTCAGCTCCCACCCATGTTCACAGCTTCTCTGCACATTGCACCTCCCTATTCCTTCATGTCATTTGCTACTCTAGGAGGCCATATCTAAATATGTCATTTTAATTCTTGTTGGAGACTGCAATCACTTCCACTGTTGTAGCGCACGAATAGCAATGGGACTTGCCAAATACATCCTTGCTGCAGGAATTAAAGTACATCAATTCCACCAGATACACACCTCCACAGAGCAGGAATGTCTGAGCAGCAGCAGCCCCCTTACTCCAACCCCAAGATAGCTACTGTGGGACAGTGACTAAACGCAGTGTAGCAAATTCAGCACAGCCTATGTATTTTGTTCTGAATAAGGCCCCTAACTCCCAGAAAGTCCACTTCCCAGCTAGCTTAATGACTTGGATGCCTTTTTTTAGAGAAAGAAAAAAGTGAGTGATCTGGGAGCCTCCAAGAAAAGCACTTCAATACCTCATTTGAATAAAGCCTTATGCAATGGATTGGAGTTTCTAGGACAACTCCCTTACAAATGGATCATTACAGCAGTAAAAGACAGTTTATTATTTAACCAATTCAGGCTGAGTGGAGACTGGAGAGTGTTAGCACTTGCATTGATTGTAAGTAAGAGTCTAGTAATTAATGATCAGAGTTTTCAGCAACAGTCTTGAGGAGAGAGTGCAATGCGCCCAAATAGGTATGACTGAAGAGGCGTTAACTGAATTCAGAATGAGCCCAAAGAGAAGGGCAATGAAAAGCAGGACATTCCCGTAACCCATTGCCAGTATTTTGTCCATGTATCACAGTAATATTAACAGTGAGTGGATTAAAGTAGGCCCTTTTGATTTGGATTGACAAAGTAGTTTTCAAGTTTTCAGCCCTTATATGCTGCTTATTGACAGTAGATCCCAGAATGCCTTACAGAGGAAGACAGTCGACTCAAAAACCCCCGGGAATTGCTTTCAGTGGTCATCAGTCATACAAAGGGTGTGAAGAAATGTATCTGATAGCCAAAGCCTGGAGGTAGTACACTGATATGACTGGAAAAGGCCACCTTTTTCTCTCTCCTGGCATGGAGCTCTGGGCAGAAATGATCTAACAGTAGCACTCATCATCATCATCATCATCATCATGGCTTGGCTTCACGAATGAAGATTTGAGAAGGGCTTTACCCATGCTTACTACAAGCGCACTGATGGCTGAAAAGACCAATGCAGGATAGACAAGTCCAGTTGCAAAAAGCACAGTGGAAGGTATGTTAATATCATTGCACATATACAGACGCACCTTGGAGAAGTGTGACTTGGAAACAGCTCTTTAATTCACTTTGCTTTGAGGGAATCTGCTAAATTATAAAGCTTCAGGATTTACTGTGGTCATGCTTACAGAGGTAGGCATATTTATTTATTTAATGAAACCAGAGACTATTGAAGATTCACATGACTCCAGGACTTCAGCATCTAGGAAATCCTTTTTCCTGCAAGATTATATTCTAAAGGGACACACATATTTAGGACATATTTCATCCCCCCTATGACAGTTATACAGCTGTCTTTTCTTAACCAAGACTCTTTAAAAGATTAATTTCTTCTTTAATCTCCACAGTACAGGTAAAAATAATAATACTTCCCAAGTAAATAGTTAATTCTATAATAAATATGTAATCCAATTAAACAACAACAATAATCCCCCCAGATTGTCTTCACGCTTTTGCTCTTAGCCATGCTATATTTTTTCGCTATTTGTCCTTCAGATGCCATGGTCTTCAGAGTACTAGCTTAATTTCTGATTCGTTCAGCTAAGGGTACATGGTCAACACATAACAAAAGAACACATAATAATACAAAGATTTGTGATGCAGATACGCACACCAGGTGTGCTTCTAAATAGCTATAAATCTGAATGCGTATATGGTTGCTCACACATTTAAAATCATACATATAAACAAATGAGGACAGACACATGCACATTTAATATTATCATTAGAGCACTCATCTCAGGGTTATAGAAATTGACTGGTTTTTGTGTGTGTGAAATGCAGCAAATACCCACAATCTTAAATTAACTCTTTCAAAATAACAAAAACCTTACTATTAACATGACATGTTTAAATTCAAATGGACAAGTTTATGTTCCCTTCTGCTCCTTTCTTTCCCTTTCTCACTCCCCCTGTCTGCCTTTCCCTCTCTCACTTTACCTTCCCAACGGCACTATTTTATTTCAGAAGAAAACTTATGAAAATTGTTGAAACACACACTACAAAGCATTTGCCTTTTTTTTTTTTTTTTCTCTCCTATTTTTTTTTTTTTTTTATTTCAGCAGATAGCCCCCAAAAAAGGCAGGGATGTCAAAGGCTTCGAGTCCCCCCTTTGACATTCACGCAGTGCTGAGAGTCAGCCAGGGTCTCAGCTCTGACAAATTTGCATCTCTTTGAATGTGACGCTTGAAAAAAGCCGGAGCTGCTAGATTAAATTTTTTTTTTTTTTTTTCCGTCGAGAAAATGAGAAAAGCCTCTATCTCTCTGCCGAGTCTTCTGGGAAGATCTTTATTCTGATTCTTGTTAGAATTGTTTATCACCCTGACAGACCAGACTCGGACGAGATAAAGGCGCTGCTCCATCACGGGGCCTGACAGTGGTAGGACATGCAGAGAAATGAAAGGAGCAGGGGAAAATATTATTAATAGATGCCGACTTGATTTGCCTCTATGGCACGTCAAGGAAGGAAGGGAGGGGGGAGCCCCGGCTTGATTGCAAGCCTATGAAGTTCTGTCCAAAAAAGAAGCTATTTTTCATTAAGTGATAGAAGGGCTTTTTTCATGTTCTTTCCTGAGGAGCTGATAACTTATGCAGTTTATTCTAACCCTGCTGATTTCTGTCAGGGAAAGAAAACTCCTGAAAGATGGCTCCAGCTCATCCTTTTCAGAGAAGGAGGCTGTCTTGTCAAAAATGGTAGCAAAGCATTAAAGCCCTGGCCTTGACTCCTGCAAGGTCACTTGCGTCTGATTGGGTGTGCTTGTGTTGGTGTGCTTGGGGGGTTCAGGGCAGGAAGGTGTTATTATGTACCCACTATGGCCTTCTGAAGAAAAAAATCAAAATCTATATGCAGAGCAGTGCTTGCACATATGCATGTGCACACATGCACCACAGACACGGAGGCTTTGTGCATTTGAGCATACATGCAGAAACATTCGTTCCACTGCCTAATTACTCTGCAGTTAGTAAAGATTTGTCCAATATGAGCATGTGCTGAATTTGAGAACTGGAGGCTGGGTATAAAGTTAGAGCAGCCTCATTCAAAATGAAGATAAAAAAACCCCAACAAACCCAAATCTCTGCTACCTCCTCTATGTCAGCTCTCACAGAAATATGACTGGCAATACCAGCTCAGGCCTCCTGCAGTGATGCTGCCTCTACTGACTGTTAAGTGTTCTGGGGCAAAATTGCCTCTACATGATCATTATTTCTCTTGGGTTAAGGTATTTTTGAACAGGGAAATCAGGAGTGAGAAATATTATTTGCACACTTCATAGCCATGTTACTGTTATTCTTGGATCTGTCATGTTTGGAACTCTGACTACTGGTGCATTCTCTGCAATCACAGTGTTGCGTGAACATAGTTTCTTGCTTGTAATTAACTTGTTCTTCTCCAAAAATGATTGACTTTGATCATTATCCTAACTGAATTTTGAATTCTGCATAAGTTAACTACCAGAGAAATGCTTCCCTCAGGTCTGTTTCTGTGAACCTGCTCTTCAAGATGACTTCTTGCTCAATCCAACCAACAGAGTGTTGAGCATCTCAACAAAAGCTATGACAACTGCTGCAGATATCTCTGTTTCCAGCAGGATGGGAGTGCTTAGCAGCTTAAGGAATTACTCAGCAATTTGCTGGTGTAAAAAGTGCATCTTTTTTTCTGGAAAGCTCATGGACGTTCTAAGTAACCGGCAATCTGCTTTCTCTTCCTTCTTCAGATTTTTCCTAAAGAGTTCTTCTTTTCTAGTAAGACTAATAAATGCTTATAAAATCTCAGATCTTTTCCATTCAGGTGGCAATAAAAGAAGAATAACTGATGCTACATGTAAAAAGTGGAAAAAAAACCCAAAACAAACTGCTGGGTCCTGGGTAATATGTCCCAACAGTGTTAAGTCTATAGAATTTTAATCTTAATCTTATGTTCTGTCTACCATATGTTTCCCTTGTTTGCCCACAGCCAAAGGGAAAGTTTTACCTTCTTTTTTCCCAAAGTGCTTAAGAAAGACCTGCAGCATCTCCCAATCTAGCTTTCCGCCATTTCTCTCCCATACAACCAGTGGCTCAGTCAAGTTTGTAATGGTTTCATTTTTAAATTCACATGCAGATGATAAGAGGTGGTGACTTCGGAGAAGTCCTGAAAACATTAAATTTAGGAACTATGCAGAGACTTAGGTTAAGATATTTCTCAGTTTGGGGTTTGGAAAGATTTTTACTACCTGTTATTTGGATGATCTTCCCAACCTCTCCTGAATCCTACCTTTGATACATACTTTTCTACTAAAAATCTTGAAGCTGCCTGGTAGGAGGATTATGGACTGGTGCACTCTATATGTATGCAGTGTAATTATCTGTATGCTGATATGAAATTTGGTTTGGAAACCTGGGTTTCCCACCTGTCTATTCCTTACTACATTGTGTGAGCATCATTGTGCAAATCAATTGATTTAAAATTAAGGATATTTTAAACTACTTCTGAATGGTAGTTTACTTACTGTGGCATAATAGCCATATTATGTTGGGAGTTGGAGAGCTTGACCAAGAGCACGGAGGGAGAGCACAGACTTAACTCACAAAGATCTATGATAAGGAGAGGGGATCTACAATTTGGGAAGAGAGAAGCAGCTCTAGCAGGTTGATGTCCTGACATGCAAAGACACTGAAAACCTTCAGCTTATGTCCTTTCTATGTTGCATATTTACTGGACCAATGCCTGTGAATTCCCAAGAACTTTGTACATAATGATTTGTCCTGACTTCAGAGGCTACACAAGCATTTTGAGAAATTCTGTGATGGGTCTGTATGAGGAGTGTTCTGATAGTGAAATGCTAGAAGTATTGTATGAGCTCAGGATGATGTTATACTTGGTTCTGTACAAAGCAAACCTGCACACACATCAGACAGCCAAAGGATGAAAGAAAAGAAATATAATTACTACCTTTTTATAGCTCAGGATCTGAAGGATATTGATACTGAGCAGCCTAAGATCACACAGAAAATCTATGGAAGGGTTGAATGCTTGAACTGAGATCTTGAGTCTCATTTCAGTTTCTTAACCGCACCACAGCTCTTCCTCAGCCCAGCTCAGGGTGACCTAGGTCTGTTTTCGCTGAACCACGCTCACCATATCATGTTCTACTGTAATATAGACATGCAAAGCAATTTAAAAAGGTCCCCTTTTTTATGACTACAACTAATTTACCCGAATTCTGTGAGAAAGCATCATGACGTAGGTAGGGATTTGCCTCTTTTTGTAACTGCAATTGTTTACATTGCTCCAGTGACAAAGAGGGATATTGTTAATGAAACTTTGTGAAAGGAGGTTGAGTTATGCATCCCCAAAGTCCTCCATTTGCATAGTTTTAGAAAGTGGATATGTTTGGCAGGTGTTCTCTTTATTCAGCCATGGCTTTGGCACATGCCAGAGTACAGAGGCTAAGTGAGCATCATGCAGCAATTTAAACTGAGAAAACAGATGTGGTTTTGCATTTTGGTATGTGTGGACTCTCAGACTACCATGAAAATATCTCTGGGTTATCAGCACACCCAAACTGCACTGTTCACATGTTGATGCCCCGCATTTTTGCTATGAAAGTCAATATTTTGCTAAATTTCATTTTATTTATTTTTTTAGCTATGCTGCTCCAAATTAACTGAGTCTTATGGATAATTGCAATTGAATTTATGAGGATTCTTTTTATTGCACATAGTCATCCAGAATTCTGGGGTTTTATATGCATTATCAAGATCCTTGATTTTACAAAATGGAAATGAGAGAGGGTGACATCACAAGATTTTTTTGGTAATAATTCCATATGGGCAGAATGCAAAATCCAGAAGAAAGAATTTTTTTCTTAGCATTTCAGCACTTCTGATTGGGAACCTATGTAAGATTCAAATATTAATGAAGCAGTGAGATAGCTAAGCAGTGTTGAACACAGAAAAAAATATTTGCTTGGAAATCAGTTCAAATATAGTCTAAAGCACCGGTGACTGCAGAGCAAATTTAACATAAGGGATTTAAGACCTAGCCACATATCACTGGCAGAATTCCTTTGATATAAATGCATGTCAGTTCAGGTCAATAAAAGGCAATTACTTTTTTTGTATGATGATAAGTATGAAACCCTGAAAAATGTCTGGAATGTGTTTATTACAGATTTTTGTCTGAATTAGGTGGGGAAAATAGTATTTTTTGCACTGTTATACTCTCTCGTAGACTATCATGTTAAATGTGATGGTTTCAAGTTGTTAAATTAGGAAGTTAGGGGTATTAAATAACAAGTTCTGTGCAATTATGGAAAACACATGCATTTGTATTTTATGATAGCTATTGGTTTGCAAGATTTTTTACAAGATTGTGTGGAAACAGTACTACTAACAAGTTTATAGAACTAAATTTTCAGCTGAAAAAGCAATTGTAGATTGCTTCAGGGCAATCTGCAAACAAGGCTTAAAATTTAAGAGGAAAAGTAGCTGTAAAGTTGCTAGCTGGCCAAGTGAAATGCATTCATCCATACCAACCGTCCAACATGGCTGCTACTGTGAACATTTCCTTTTTAGTTCCTACTTTAATCAATCAAATTTGTTTTCCCGTAGAAAGTTTTGCATATATGGTTCTAATTTATAAATGTGGCCATAAAGGAATTAAGATTGTATTTTAAATGACACCTGTTGCTTGAACAGAGTTAATACTTCATGACCATTTTCCTACAAATTGGACCCTTTTTGTGTTCTTCTGAGAAGGTCTGTAATCAGACTGCAGGTTTGCAAAAACCAGAGTCAGTAAAAATACTCTTGCAGATTATTTTGTCTATTTCTGATATTTGGAAAGCAGATTTCAATAAATGCAACAAATATAACTGTACATCACAACTGGCTACCTCAGCTCTGATGAGGGCCAGGCTTAAAAACGCCAATCCAGGGAACTGTATATATAAGTCCATATACTTCTGCAGATCCTACAACAAAGTGCATTTGGGATGTCCTGATCACTGACAGGATCTTGGATGAAGGCTGCATTCATCTCTTCTAATTCAAGAATTCATTGAGACTTAAACTTTGCTTCGCCTCACATATCAAAATATGGAGAGGTCATTCACTCGCTTCCAAAGAGAAAGAGAAATATGTTAGGGTAGCTGAAGTGGCCTCTTACAAATAGCCATGATAAGCATACTCCTGCTCCAAAAATAGCATGAATAGAAGAATGGTAAAAAACAGCTCTTAAAACCATTTTTCAGTATCCAAGTAATTCAATTCCTTAAGCCATCAACTTCAAGTGAGGAAAGACTGACAATAGGTGTTCCTTCTTTTTCAGGGAGCAAAGGAGTTGGGGGAAAGCTGTCCTTTGATTTTGGTTCATATTCAAGGAACAGCCTAGGTTAATAATTTAAAGGTAGGAAGTTAATTTATGCATCCCTGAAATTCTCCTTTTGTGCAGTTTTAGAAAATGCATACATGTGACAGGATATCTCATTGTTCTCAGGATGTGTTATCATGTATATGTGGAGTAGCTTTAGTGAGATATGAAATGCAAATTTGCTTCACTTTGTTCTTGCCACTTTTATGAATATTAAAAATAGGGATAAAGTAATTGTGAACACTTTTGGAAAAGGTCTTTAGCTCCTAATTTCAGTGCCATAAAGTTTTTATATCGGTGCATTAGAAAAAAAGAAATCAAAAATTTTACCAGCTTCTATTGACACGAATGTAAGCAATTTAATTGAAAATTTGCATTTTGAGTGCACTGTGAGTGGAACTTTTTGACAGCATGAAACCTTAGTGCCAATGAATAGGATAACAGCTTCTCAGGCCAAGACATTGCAGTTCAGTCACGTTAAGTCAAACAAAACTTAGTCATTTAGGTGATCCTAGACCAGCATTAACCTCCTTTAGCACCAATTTGGTAATAGAGAAGGGGTTAAGGAAAAAGATATCCTGGAGAGTTAAGGCAGTTAGCAACACGTATGATACTACCAACACCATCTTTCTAAGTGCTGTAAAACTATATTCCCTCATAACACCAATCCATCTTGATCCTCCTTGCTAAGTGGAGGTCTTGATGAGAAACCTTTATGCAATGCAGTTTCCACTGTCGCTAGCAGATTCCTAGTTGTAAGGGTGGCTCTGGCTCTAAGGCTGCCACAGCATGCCTCTTATAACATTGTTAAGCACTGCTTTTGTAAGTTATATCTGATTAGAAAGTTATTTCTGCTCCAGAAATCAAAGCTATGTTAAATTAACAGAATAGGGTTGTTTAAATTATTGTGAGACACCAAAAGGCCGAGCCATTATTTTTGCATATGATTCTTTAATGTAAAAATAAAACCCCAGAGACTTTGCTTTCCCAGCATTCACTGATGTTATACCAGTGCATTATGTACTGACTCAAATAATTCATATTGACAGACAAAGGATAATGATATAAGTACTGGAACAGACTATTGTTCTGCAAGACTATGGAACTGGTCCTTTAATTTGAAAGCAGTGTAGCTGAGAAGCTGCAGACACAGAATCACTCGTCTTATTTGTTTAGATTATTCAAATAATAGTGTGAGTAATATTCACAGTTTGGGCTAAGATTCTGCTCTACTTTAACTCTTCTGAAAGCTGGACCTGTTTCAGGAATTACACATCCTTTCCTCCATGCTGCTTTCCGGCTGCAGTTACAAAGCTCTTCATCGGCACGAAGTGACTTTGCTCATTTCTTTGACAAAAGGCTCATAATCTGTACTAATGGCTTTGGCTGACTCATATATTTAGTTCCCAACTGACTTTGACTGACACACTGAGGAATATTAGCAATATGGAAACGAAGGCTGGTCACAGAAGGAGGTGGACAATCATGCTGGGTGAAATGCTGCAAATCTTTACTTCCATTAGAGTTCATTTTTTTCTGAGGTTGGACTGCTTTTATATTAAATTCCCTTTTCTGCTGACATAAATTTGCAGGTCCTAGACTGGTCCGTGATCTCTTACCATAGACGGGTAGCTCTTTGTATTATGTCTTCTCAGATGTAAAGTTTCCCTTGAGTATGAAGACACTCACCCTTAAAGAGGAAAGTGTGAAAAAGATTAAAACCCCCTTCATTTTCCTTTTAAAATCATTCACATCCACTACTCAGAATTATATTCACTTGGCTAGTTACTGACTTTATGAGCCAGGACAAGGCCATTTCCAGCTTGGACTGGGTTTTTCACTTGTTTTGATTTTTGGGTAGTGGTCTCTGGGGTAGTTTAGTTCTGAGCATCTCTTGCAAAAGGTCGTGCAAACAGAATACGACATCCACATCTGACATCAAGTCCCATGCACAGCAACCATTTTTGATAACAGCCACAACTTCATGTAGTGCGGACTGCATACTACCTTTTCTTCCACTGATCAAAATAAGAATACATACGCTGAGACATAAAGATGATGATAAATTCTGTACAGAAGAAATCACAAATAGTAAACCTTTAGTGTTCATAATAGCAGCTGCCAAAGAATAGGATAGGATTAAATCAACAGATGCATCTACACATAAAATCAAAAAGATAAACATTGGGTGAAACTCGGCCTAGCATATCGACCGTCCTTGAGCAAAAGGGTTTGAGGTTGATCTATAATGTTTTACTACTAATTTAGACAACCTTTAAAATAAATTTTGACAAAAATAAAGCTCAAAAATAAAATAAAAAAAAATAAAAGTAAAAATTAGTAATTTCAAAGTCAAAACAAAGTGTTTGGTTTCCATGTTTAATTAGGACTTATTTACAAGTAAAAGGGGCACACATGCAAGCCTGCAAACGCTTTTAATCAAGAGAATCTTACCTTTGCAAAGGTTAATACTTCTGCATAAGTACTTTGCTTGAACTAGGCAAATGCATCTCTTCTCTTTCTCAGTGGGGTCTTCAGAAACACAGATGAATAGACTGGTTTCGCTTTGTAAAGATGGCACAATGTTAAACCTTTTTCATAGACAGGAGAAATGACTGTTAGTGGACCTGAATGGACCTTCTAGAGTTTTGCTGGATAGAGGCCCCCAAAGCAAGCACATCTGGTTATCCCAAAATAACAGTCAGAAAAGTCACTGTGTGAAAAATTTATTCCTGTTTTAAACCCAATTTCTTTCCTGGAGAAAGCTATATGGTCTTTCACATGCTTAAGATTCGAGCAGGTGTTTAAGCTTGACTGCAGTACATTGGCAGGTAATTTTGAGGAACTTCATAAAGACAGAAAACATTAAAGTCTTCCCACCTGGAAATACCTACCTATCTTAATAAGATAGCTTTACATAAACATATGAAGCCTTTTGAGATTAATGTGGCCTTTTCACTTTCCATTTCATTTGGAGCTCCCCCTATTACATGAGTTGAATCAAAAAGCTGAGGACTTCAGTACAGGAAACTGAAAGAGAAATTGATAAAAACATAAAAAGCCAGTTACTGAGTTGGATTTGAAGTTTGTTTATGTCCCTGTCTTTGCCAGGAGTTAATCAGAAAGACTGGAAGACAACTGTTTTTTTTTTTCATTAAAAAGGAAAGAAAGGCGGTCTGTATCACTGCGGCTCCAGGGAAATACACATATACACAGAAGTATAAAATGTGTGATTTTGCGTATCGGTTTGCAGTGGTGCAGCAGTATTGTATAGACAAAGACATAAACCTGTCAATTCAGATTTGATTGCTAGAAGTGCCAGATGCACTGTCCAGGAGCTCAAACATACCAGCCTGTGCCACCAGCCCAAGAGGCCACGTCAGGCCTCTTTCCCCTACTGCTCTCACAGTTTTCACACCTGATAGACTCATGTTCCCACACTGTGCATGCCATGGCCTCCCTCTGCGAGTTTTTTGCTTTTGAGAAAGCCAGTATTCTGTATAACAACGTTTGCGTTTCTGAAGAGTTCCCATATCGTCTGTAAGAAACTCCTTCAGTGCTGACCTAAAACAGATGCTGTGAGCAATGTTTTTCCTACCCTTTAAATGTTTAATGGTTTGTGTATTTTAATTTTACCAGTCACTTAGCCTTCTCGTTATAACCTGCTTCTCTCTCAGCTGTCTACAGCGGAGACGTGGAGAGATAACCTTTCCCTTTCTCTCTCTCTGAAGGCAAATTAAAAGAAAAGCATAGGAAAATTTACGTGCCATGATGTGACTGTGGACACTGCTCTGCTTTGTCAGGACCTGTCAGCTCTGTTTCAAACACTTCACAAGAGCATCATGCTCGAGCTGCCTGCCTCCTGATTGGGGAGGTGCAGTGATTTCTGGTTCCTTGGGTGTCACCATTGAAATTGCCATGAGTAAGGTTGACAGCATGACCTGGGACCCAGAAAGGTGTCTGAATGAATGAAGATCTCAGAATGAAAACATAGTGAGGATAGATTCATCTTCACTATCTTTCAAAGACAGTCACAGAAATGAGATTAAATTAGATTGCAAGAAGACTGCAAAGCTGGAAGGCCTGCAGCCTAGATTCCTGACACTATTAAATATTACCCTATGTTTGCACAGTTTTTATCACCTCTCCACAATGTTTCTGTTCAATCGTGGAAAATACAATGAAATAAAAAACACATGGTGGGATTTTAAAAAGCATTCCTGTTTTTTTGTGACTCTCAGCTAAAAGCTATAATGACAACTGGCTGATTAATTTTGACATGCCATAGCTCAATCTTTTTGAGTCACGGAAACTCCACAGGAGTTATCTTCCCATCAGAAAAGGGTATTACACCTATTACAGTAAAGGAGAACAAAGATCATAGACACACTCAAATCCACCAGCCCATGAGAATTTCACTTCTCCTTCATGACACTTTGCTGTGACTGTGGGCAGCAGATTGTGTTTGGATTGTCAGAGGAACAGTCGGGCCATTATTGTTGTTTAATTTTTGGTGATTGAGGATTTTTTTTATTTTCCCTCTTAGCCAAAGTATTTTTAAAAAAAAAAGAAAAAAAAAAAGAAAAAAAGAAGTTGATTTCTTCAACAAGCAGCTGCAATGACAGATGGCTGATGAATGCACTACCAGCAGTTCCAATGGAACTCGACTCCGTGGGAGTCGGGGCATTGCGCACCTTCCAAAGGGCGCCACGGTAGTCGCTTGGGAAAGGGAGTGAGAGTCAGAATTTCTAACCATGGTGAAAATGTACTGAAGGAAGAGAACATGATGACAAGGGGTGAGAAAGGGAAGGGAGTGACTGAGATCCATCCAGCTGAGTCTTTATCCCCAAGGATGAATTAAGATGAAATAGGGGCCCAGAGCCATACAAACTTCAGGAGTACTTTAAAAATAATGCCTCCTCTGCTAAAACATATCATCTTAGCCACCCAGTTGCCCTTAGGCTTTGTTGATCTTTCTTCCCTAGACCCTAGATGGACTTCTCTCTCTGTTCTTTCTATACACTTTTTTCTTCTCTTTCCCATTCTTCCTTTTCCCATAGCTGTCTCTTCCTAGCCTCATGACTGTGCGTGATTGTGAAGGAAAAAGTTAGGCAGTTGCTATTCTCAAAGCTGCTTCCTGATGCCTGTCAGACATCCCTCATGAATCTTTCTTAGCACCCCAGGGTCTGGCAATCCTTGATCAGCCCTGCCAGGTGATCTGCTGCATAGTGTCCTCATTTGTAATATGCAAACTTGTAAAAATGATTTGTTCTGTGTAGTTATCACCTCTTTGTCCAAAGGTGCCCCATTGAAATGGATAGGCAACAAATTTGTGACCTTCTGGTGAGAGCCCTGTGTCAGATGTGGGAAATTCTTCTCTTACTGATGGTCAGTTTAAGCTCACCAGGGTGGCAGAAACACAACAGAGAAGGAACACAGGCCTCATTCTCTAAAGGAATCTGAAGGCAAATGTAAGTATACAGTTTCCTGCATCAAGCAGAATGTCATAACCTGCAAGACCCCCAGCCTGTCATGGTCCCAAGACAGTGTGTTTCCCCCATTCTTCACACCTCAATGTGTGAAGAATGAGGTGGAAAGTAAAGAACTCGGGCAGCTGGAAAAGCAGTAGGGGTTTGCAACAGGGCAGTGGGTAAATGAGGAACAAAACTCCTCGAGCAGTAAATGTACTGTGTAAACATAAACAATAGCAAAAAGCAAGACACATAATACAAATCCATCCCCAGTGAGAATCAATTATGTTATATCTGATGAATCAGGGGAGGGGGCTGGTGAGAGAGAATGGCGACCTGTTATTATTTTGAAGTCAAGTCAACCAGTCAAATCTGCAAACAAAAGCATTTTCTGTCTTTTTCTCTCTGTCTTGTTGATGGCCTTCCCTTGTCTCTCTTCCTTGGCATATTTCCTGCAGTTCCCCCACCCAGCAGTAGTTATATACATCTGAATAACACTGCAGTTCAAACACCAAAAGAATTGTTTTCCTATGGTTTCTAAATGCCTTTTCTGTTTCCCTGTATTCATAATCCTAGCATAAGCAGTGCTTATCAAGCAGTGTTCTACCTCAGAAAACTCAAGCATGAGACTGTCTACGTGTGTGCGTGTGTTTGTGTGTGCTCACGTGTACATGAATACATGTGACCAAAGAGACAAGAAAATACGGCTGCAGATCATTAACAAAATAATGTTAGGTATTCCTTTTATACCTGTGGTTGTAAAAAGAAAAGGTAGGTTTTATTCTTGTACCTGCACATCACTAACTAGTGCCAACACACACACAGAGGTGTTTTTTCTTCTGTATTGCCCAAACCACAAAGTGGGAAATGAAAAGGGGAGGAGGAGAAAGAGAGAATTGCTGGAAATGATTGCCTCTTAGGGTGTTCTCTAATAATGAGAAAGGAGCCCCACTTTGAACTCTTGATTCTTTGCCAGAGAATAAAAACCTTAACGCATTTTGCTACTTTTAATTGTATTACTCTTCTAGTAATCAATAAAGATAAAAAAGGATCATTCTATGTACAATATGAAATCATGCAGGGTCTGACTATGTGGAGATAGATTCCACTTATCTGTCTCTAGGGGTAGCTTCTCTTGTAGCAGAAAACTTAATTTTTATTTGAATTTTAAAAATGTTTCAAATTATCCAGTCAATGCTACATGCGTATTAAAAGATTTATTACCAAATATTCTCATCTTGATGTACTGGATCTATGCACCCGATTCCCACTAACGTTAATGAAAGTGCATCTGTAAATCCCTGCACATCAAAGCAAGACAGTACCCATAAGTATTGCAAATACATAGGTAGCTGGATAAATAGCACAAAGATTAACCACCTCTGGCATTACTGATTTTTTTCTTCTTTGTGTAAATGTTGGTCTCATCTTTCTAAAGACTCAAGATGTGACATAAGAAACTAAAGGCATTCGGGCCAAGATCCCCCACACTTCAGCGTGGGTGTTGAAGGGAGACACCTCACAGCTAAGCAGCAGCACCCACTCTAATTGAAGGGGAGAGGGAAAAGGGTGCATCCACAGCATGACTCAAATTTTAGGTGGGCTGAGTCAAGCCCAAGGTGCCTGTTCCTCTCCACTATTACCAGGGTCATATAAAGCAGTTAATTAAAGTACCTGAAGGGAGACAGGTTACATCTGGCTTTAAAGTGTTAAACTCCTTTCCTATACTCTGCTATGGGGTGAAGCCTCCTGCTCATGGAATCAGATGCTCAACACCCCCTGGCGTGCCTATTAGCCCTTCGTGTTAAAGGTGCAAAGAGAGATGGAGAAAGGGCAACCACCGCACCTCTCTCATTCACGCTGATATTAAAAAAATGCACTTGTATATCAAAGACAAGATTTTCAAACATGGGTTCCTAGAGTTTAAAACTTAAAACCTTATGTGGAATTCATAAAAAGCAGCTTGGATTTCACTGCTTCAGAGCTTGAGTTTGGGTTAATTATCTAACCCTAGGCATCTATGTTTTGTAGTGCTTGGATCAAGTTTTAAAATTAAGAGAAAACCAGTGTATTATTATTATTACTATTATTAATAGCTCTGTTAATTAAAATTTCTACATATATGCCAATGTAAACTGTAATTAAAGTAAATTAAATATACTAACAACAAAGTTACACATCCAGCACATACCATGTTATAATTCAAAGCAAAAAAACCACATGGTTTAAAGCAAAAGCAGGGTGAGATACTTAAGTACCTCAAAAGTACTTACTGTGGGGACAATAACTATATTAATTGTTAGAAGACACTGCAGCTTCAACAAAATCACAAGAAGTGCATTCTGCACCAAAAGCTGGGTGGGGAGATTACAGCACAGACAGGATAATAAATGATAATGAATAATATTTCTTCTGAAACTTCCATTTCTTATCCCTAGATCTGCAAGTGCCTTACAAAGGAAGGATCATTAGCCCCATTAGTCACAGGAAGGAGGAAGAGGCACAGAGTAATAAAATACAGTGGCCAGAGTCACCCAAGGGTATGGCTACACAAACAAGTTACCGCAAGTTAAATTAGAGCATAGATTAACAGAGTCAGCTGCTCTGCTCTAACTTCCTATTTGCCTGCTCTTAACCTGTGGTAAATGAAACCCAGCTACCTCAGTTCTAATGAGAGGTCCAAGCCTCCTCTCAGGCTGCAGGAAGAAAAAAAGTGTGTATCTAGTACAGTAAAGCCATGCTGGCTAACTTGCTATGCCATCTCCATCAAAAACCTGGCTAGTCTGTATTTGTGAGATGGCAGTGATCATTTTTTAAGGCTCTGCTAACATTGAGATGAGTGTGTTATATAAATGGAAAGGGTTGATGGGAAAGGAGCGATAAGTGGGGTGAGATACATCGTGCAGTTCAGCTCAGAAAAGTCAAAATCTGGTGCAGATCTGCGATGTGACAGTAGGATTCCAGGAAAAGCAGGTGGTGTGGGAACGCAGCTCCCCATTAGGACAGGGCTCAGAAAGAAGGGTAACAGTCATAGCCAGAGCCTGCATTATTTAAGGCTTTAAAATCCAAAAGGGGCAACTTAGAATCAATCTGCCACTTCAGAGGCAGGCACTGTGAAGACTGCAGCGTGGTGCAATGCATTCCTGCTGGCTTACATGGCTGAGCACACGTGCCGCAGTCCTCAGAGTGAGCAGCAAGCAGTACTGAGTGGCCTGGCTCTAAGCTCTGCTAAAGAGGGTATTACAATAATTGAGCTTTCTGTTAACGAGGTCTGCATTGCCATATTTGTGACAGGCATGGGATAAACTAAGCGCACAGCCGGTGTGTGCAGCATAGCTGGAGGAGAGAAAGAGCCTCTGACACCAGAATTCTAAACCTGGCTTCAACTTAAGCAATGGCAAAACTCCATTAAATTCAGTTGCAGCCTGTGTTTGCCAGGTGCTTTTCCACGAGCACTGTGGCCTAACACAGTACCAACATGCACCCAGCTCATGACGTCTGAAACAATTCTTCAAAGTGCAGGGGACCCTAACAGAGATAATTGCAACTATTACAGTCACCCAACACTTGGTTTTACCAGCTCAGAGAAGAAGCATCTCCAGTTGCATGAGGATACCTCTCCCCTTCTCTATCCTGCAATAGAAATCAAGATGTTGATGGCATGGGATTATATATAAGTTTCACTGGGGTGTTCAATCTTCATTTAATTTTTCATCTGTTTTTATTTGTTCCAAACTTACTGCATTTCTCACATTGTAAAATCCGGGACGATATCTGGCGTAGACTGCATTTTCCCACGTGCATTTTTCTGTAGCTCATACTCATTCTGAAAACCTTTTTCATCTAAAATCCCAAATCCTTTGCCCAATCACAGCTAATAACATGAAGTCTGCATCAGAAAAATCTTTAATTTTCAGTGGTCTCCCCTGAGCCTCTCATTCCTCCAGGTTCCAGATCAGGCAAATGCCTACTTTACTGTAGAAACTGCAGAGAAGCTGGCTCTTTCTGGCTCATTTGCTCTCTCTGACCCACCTCACTTTCTGTCAGCTTCTTTCTGGTTGAGGCTTGATGCAGTAAGTGCATTTAGAGAAATTCAAAACATTGCATATGTACCGAGAAAAGCTATTCTGGGGGTTATTCTAGCGAATGCTATCCTGACAAAGCTGGGTAAGCAGTTTCTCCACGTTGCCAGCACAATCGTCTCCCATGCTTTCTTTTTACAGCAAGATCTCTGGGCACTCAAAGGGTGGGCCAGGCACTTCCAGAGCCAGATTGGCATGTTGGAGGTCTGCTATGCTCTTTGTCAGTGCCTACAGTTCTCCTGGTTAGCCTTCGAGCTTTGCTCTTAAATCGGGGTTCTCAGCTAACAGATTATCATTCAATCACAGAAAATGGGGATCCAGTATCTTTTGTGGATAAATTAGGCACTTACGGGCTTTAGTCTTGCTAAACTGAGGTGGAAGTGAGCCAGGGATTTGAAGATCAAAAGTTAGTGTTAGGATTTAGGTATGCAAGTCTTCTCTGGATTGAGCCCTTCGTCTAACCCTTTTGACTAACATCTTTTACTGCTCAAGAATAGGCATCTTGAAATTCTGTGGTCTGCTGTGTCAGCCACAAATTAGAAAAGGAAAATAGATGAAAAGAAATTATTCATAAATACTCATATTATATATATAGCAACTTGTGTGTATATGCATGTGTTTGTGCACCTTGAACAAAATGAATTATCTTTGCACAAGTAGAGCAACCTTTTTAAAAATGAATGTATGATACTCTATGTGAAGTCTACAGTCATAACAGGAAATCATGCAATTTCTGCAGAAAGATTTTATTTAAAAAAAGCAGAGTGCATCTCATTGACCTATATTCAGCTTTCCCAGCATACACCATACCTGCAGAACTTTTCTGCAGAGACACATTGTAGATATAGATCAAAGGGAAACACTGGTGTCAGAATTGTCTAAATGTCCCTTTTTTGGGCCTGAAAACCTAGATCATTGCCATACATTTGCACTGACTTTGTAACTTTAATCACCCTTTAAACTGTTTCTTGGACTGCTGTCTTTAAAAGTCAGGTAGGCTGTTCATGGAGATAATGTCTGTATCTACAGAGGAGACAAATGATGGTCTCTCTTTCCTCAGAATGAAAAATACCATTTTTTTTTAAGAGCTCTCTAAGATACACGTGTATATAACAGTAGCAAAATAAAGTTAGCATCTTTATTAAAAGAACTACATTCCACAACCAGCTTGATTCATCCTGTTAAACATATATACCAATTGTTTTGCAGAACATTTGGTCCCCTATTTACGAAAGTCCGTGGAGGTGGGTGTTAAACACCACCTGTCAGGGGTGCTGGATTTCATTGGATGCACATCTGAGTACTTTTACTTAGTCTGAAACCTGCCAGCTCATTTCTCACAAGACCACTGTAATGGGCCTGGATTTATGAATGGCGGGGGTGTGGGGCACTCTGGAGAGTGGTAGCAAGAGACGAGGGAGCTGCAAGGTGTAATACTGACAGCTGTAGCCTGGGCTTTTAGGCACCATACTACCTGGTGAGGGTCACATGGGGACATGCTCCAGCTCTCTTAAATGGTGCCTACTGGGTCTTAAAGAAATGCAGCTGATAAAGGAAGAATGCGAAGTGGGAAACGGCTTAAGTTACATCTTAGAAAACAAAAAGCATGTATCTACAAACCCACTCAGTTGAGAAATCAGGTAGTTGAGGACTAGCTTTTTCAAGTGCAAACACTCTATAGAAACAGGTAATGTCTGTAAGCTTAAGCTTGTCTTTTACAGCTAGAGACTTCATTAATTTGTGGTGTGGTGTGTTGTCTCCAATTACAACATCTTAGAAATGCTAAAAAAACAAGACAGCCACATAAAATTGTTATAAATACAAATTTTTCTCTGAGATGGAAAATATTCTATTTTCCAGGTGTTTTTTCTTTTTTAATTATTGTGTTAGCTGAAAAGAGAAGCCACAAATTATTTTGCCCCTCCAAAGGTAAATATCTCAGCCTTTATAGAAAATTGTTTAACACATGAAATATTTAGGAGAATTATATGTCATATAAAATTACAATTGAGAAATTAATCTGTATCACAACACTTCACATTTTCAAATGAGCTGTAATTGTTACCAGTTCTCCAAACCTGTCAGGCCCTGGGATGCAAATTTGGACTGATCTGAAAGCATTGTGTATTGTGCCTTACACTATTATGACCCTTACAGTTCCTTGTTGTTAGTTACTCAATATGAAGACTATCTTACAGGATTTGTGCTACCTCCCACAAAGGTAAACCAGTTCACAAGTTGCCTATCCGTATTTGTTAATGCAGCATGTAAGAATGACGCAGATATATCCAGGTGAACTAAGGAATGTGAATTTGCTTTGGGGTGCATAAAGGAAACACTCCATCATCAGATAAGTCCATGTACTTCATTTATACTGAATCAGTCTAAAATCAGGCACTGAAGTTTTATTTTATGTTAAAAAGGGAGTGGGAAGGACCCATTTCCAGAAAATAGGGGAGTGGGAGGAGAATATCAGTACTAGAAGCTTTATTTGGGAAATAGCTAAGATAGCAAAACTGTAAGAGAACTAATAAAAGATTTTTCAAAAAGAGAGTCAAGAAAGGAAGGGAAGATTGCATTTTCAAACAAGGGCTCCTAAAAAGAATACTTTCATTGGCTTGTATGACCATCTTTAGCATTCAAAAACATGGCAGTGACAAATCAGGCTGTAGGAAATTAGAGATTGCTTTAAAGATGGCTCAAACCTCATTAATATTAGCAACATGCTCCAAGTAGAGACTTATCTGTTGAAAAGGAGGGTGGTTTAGGCTGTAGAGTTCAGTCCTCCCCTATGTCTCCAATATACTGATGTCTGTTGTACACAGATTGTGTTGTGGTAACTTCTAGTTTCTTAAAAGGGTCAGTGAATTCTGAGAGAAATGGGGCCGTACCACTTTGCATTCTGCACTGCCTTGTGAGTCCAAAATCCATTGTAGTTTTGTGCTAAGTATTGACAGGGTCATGAGTAATGCTTTTGTCAGTAAAGTATGACTGAGTGGAAATATTCTGGCCTATTCAGTTAGTAGTTTAAGACAAACTGTGGCAAATCCATGTAAACTACAAATTCCATTACTTGTGATTAAGATTTTTTGAATTAGGTCATAATGTAATTAATTACTTATGGACAATATCTTTAAAATTTTAATTTTCATGTACTGGAGGACATAATAGCTGCATGTCTCTGTCGCAGCACAAAGCATATTTTATCATTCAGTAAATGCTAGAATGTCCAATGTCCTTATGCTATAAATTAATGACGAGTTGTCTTTTAAGGGTAGCTTGTCTGATTTTTAATCCAAATCACCAGAATTCTCTGAAATATTTTTTAAAAAATAATAATGAGTTCAGAAACTGTTGAATACTTGCCCTCTGAAAAATACTCTCTGTAAACAACCTTCACCTTGTGCACCCAGAACTGAGGCACTGAGGCACCTGCGCACCGTTAGCCACTCTAAAAATCTTGCTCTTGGGCACCAGCTACTTTAAGGAAAACAGCATTTCCAAACCTGTTTGAGTCAATGATTCCAAAGGACCTTTGACCAGATGGAAGAGAATTTGGCAATTAGGATTCAGCTCCCTTGTTTTGGTGCATTCTGCAAGTGATAAAATTTGAGAATTAGAGCACTGTCAATGCATGCTATAAAACCACATGTCCTTTAAGAGGTTAATGATCCACTAGACCTTTTGCCACAAATTGCTCTATATAATTGGACCTAAGATCACAAAGACTGCACATTTACAAGATAAATTGAAAATTAATGAACAAATAATATAGTAATTACTAAATCCTTATTATTTGAAGAATATACACACTATGGGGTCTATTTCTTCCTTGATGAGCATGTGTAACCCCCATTAATTTTAATGGGAGTTAAGCGTGCACATCAAAAGAAGAATTAACTCATGATTTTAAAACTGACTGCTAAGATTAAGACCTGCACTTTTGGCTTTGAGTTGAAAATGTGGCATATCTTTTGATATTTATCTCTTTTTAATTGTGTATTTGTAGCTGAAGCAATTTGCAAATCACTGTTATCCCTATCAGTACAAGGCAAAGATAAATTGCATTATATACCCTACTTCTTGGACTCCTTGATGTTCTTTTCTGATTAAATTGAAATGTACCAGTAGTATCATCATTAATAATCTATGCTGATAAATTTGGCAGTATTAAGGCTGCTTGGTATCTGATAGCAATGAAAAATTGTTCAAGCAAGGTGTATTATTTGTTTATTTTTTTCACTAATGTGAGAAATATGGAATTAATAATACTGAATCATGGATATTGACAGCTAATATGAAACCTGCAGTTTAGATCTGGCCAAGAGAAAAAAAATCCTCTTTAATAGGACTTCTGAGGCAATTCATGAACTATGATGTTAAGCCTACGTAAAAAGTATTTTACTCCTTGGAAAGGGATTATAAGACTCTCAGGTGGAAGTTTTTGGCCATTTGCTGTTACTACATTTCAACTCAAGGCCAGGGTATTCTGTGTGTCCTTCTGCAGTTGTCCATTAATTAATATTAGTGAAATGGCTTCTGCAGTGGTTCATAGACTTTTTCATACTGATCCAGGTGTTACTTTTTATCTTAGAGCAGGAGCTGGAAGTTTTTAAAGTGTGAATCAGCATGGATTGGATGTGTACAGAAAAAGAACATCTAATTTATTTAAAAAAATGTCAACTCAAGTTCATTTTTTTTTTTAATGAATTATCCAGTTAATTTTTTATACTGAAATATAACATTGTATTAATGGTGAAGAGCTCAGAAACATGATTACCAAGAAGGTGGACAGTACACACTTAATGTCAGAGCTGAATGAACTGAAAAAAAAAAAAAAAATATCAACAGAAGTGGGGAAAATCAAGTTAAATTTTTAAAATAATTTGCCTTTTATGTAGGCAGTTTTTCTTGTCTTAATTGTAAAAGTCACCCTGGTAGTGGATTGCAGTATGTGTATTTCATAATCTATCTATTGCTCCTTAGGCTATTGCAAAGTAGAATAATTTTCCATTTGTTTGGCTGTGTGAAAGTACAACTGAAGGAATGCACTCGCAAAAGCATTCATCTGTGTAGCTATTGAATAGCCCTTTTAAATTTCCCTTTATTTTGTTCATCTATTAATTTAACTCTAAATGTTTCAAACTCTTGAACTTCTAACAGCCATTTGCTCTGCTTCAATTATTCATGACCATAGTTTAGGACTATTTTGAGCTGGAGAGCCAGGTTAAGAGCAAGAAGCCTTAGGTCTCAGCAATGGAATCACACAAAATAATTTAAATCTGTCCAGCTTTATATTCTCAACACTAACTAGTTATAGCAGGTTCCTCCATATTTCTGCACACAATATAAGATGACACTAAAAGACATAATTTGCAAAAATTTCAGACGTCTAAAATGGAGTTCTCAATAACATTAGTCAATTATTACAATGCTAAGTGAGTGCCTGTTGTCCTCTGGTTACAGAGATTTTATTTGAGGTAAGTGACCTTCACTGTTTTGCTACAGCTGTTGGTAGGAGGATGAGAACTTAGAAACCAATCGAAATGAGTGACATCTGTGGCAACTTTTGAATAGTGATTAATGTGAAAAAGGTTCAGGAAGAAGTCTGCTGAGTATTTTCATGAGAGAAAAAATAATTATGGACCATCAAAATAGGGGTAAGATGAAACAATTAAAAATATCATAAAAGGACAGTCAGAGCAACCAATGTATATTAATAATTTTGAAACCCTCCTCAAGGTCATGATGACACAAAATTGAGGAGCTGTTTGATACAATGAATGACCTGGCGGCTATTCAGAGAGATAATAAATTTGATAGAGCAGGCAGGAATATAATGAAATTTAATAAAGTTATAGATAAAGTCCTATACCTAGTTGAGAGTAACTCCAGGCTGAAGTGCAGATTGTCTGAGTAGGAAGTAGGTGCTCCAGAATGGACTTGTGTGTTTTGGTGGATGACAAGCTGAACAGGAGTCAGCCATATGCCCTCACAGCAGAGAAGATTAGCCACAGACTGTGTGAGCAAGATACAGCCAGCAGGTCTGTGGAATTAATTATTCCCCTCTACTCAGTACTTGTGAGGCCACATCTGGAACAGAGTCCATCTTTTGGGGATCCAGTACAAAACAGAGACTGACAAGGTGAAGAGAGACCTGTGCAGGGTCACTTGGCTGTTTAATGGGATGGAGCTGAAAATGGTTGAAGAGAGACTGATTGAGCTTTGTTTACTTAACCTGGAATAAAAAAAGCTAAAGAGGGAATCCAACATGTGCAGCTCAGGTGCAGCTAAAGGGAGGTTATGGAGAAGACAAAGTCAGTCTTTTCTCAGAGGGTTGCAGCAAAAGGATGAGGTCATAACTTACAGCAAGGGAAAATTCAATTGACTATCACAGAATCACTAGGGTTAAAAGGGACCTTTGGAGATCATCCAGTCCAACCCCCCCTGCAAAGGCAGGCCCACCTAGAGCAGGTAACACAGCAATGCATCCTGGCGGGTTTTGAATGTCTCCAGAGAGGGAGACTCCACAATCTCCCTGAGCAGCCTGTTCTAGTACTATGCCACCTCAACATAGAATCATAGAATAGTTAGGGTTGGAAAGGACCTTGAGATCATCTAGTTCCAACCCCATTGCCATGGGCAGGGACACTTCCCATTAAACCACGTCACCCAAGGCTCTGTGCAACCTGGCCTTGAACACTGACAGCAATAGAGCATTCACAACTTCCCTGGGCAACCCATTCCAGTGCCTCACCACCCTTGCAGTAAAGAATTGCTTCCTCATATCCAATCTAAACCTCCCCTGTTTAAGTTTAAACCCATTACTCCTTGTCCTCTCACTATAGCCCCTAATGAAGAGTCCCTCCTCAGCATCCCTATAGCCCCCCCCTTCAGATACTGGAAGGCTGCTATGAGGTCTCCACACAGCCTTCTCTTCTCCAGGCTCAACAGCCCCAACTT
>JAOEHY010045308.1:0-13733 GCA_025447955.1 Psilopsiagon aurifrons
TGGTCCCGAGAGTTAAGCAGACTGGGGTGTGGGCCATGTCTGGGGTTAGACTACAATCCAGGATGACCAAGAGATTTCCCTGAGGCTGGACAGTCATGAGTGGCAGGGTGTGCCATCAATAGTTTGCAATCATTCCTCTCTTATGCATTTCACAGAAACATCTAAACAGATTGTGGTATAAAAGGCAAAATGACACATCAGAAGCCACTGTGTAGTACTGAATCATGGGGGAAATGTCAGCTAATAGTATTGCAGCCAGAAAGAATACACTGGATTTTCTATTGTATAACTCAACAATGAAGAACTCCCTATCTTCAGTATATTTCACTATACTTTCCTGTGTATTTTCCCCAACACAGGAATTAGGATATTTCTATATTCCCAAAAAAATAAGAAAACAAATTTTAATTTTCAAAGGGAGATGTCTGAATACTGCGGAAAAAGAAGTCAGTTAATCCCTTTAATGAAAAATATGTTTTTTCTTAAAACTGTGGATTAGGTCTAATATACACTAAGGAAAAATGCTGCAATTGCTGTTCACGAATGTTTTAGATTTTACAGATTTTTTTTAATATATAAATTGTATCTCTTTAATTTCTTTTTAACTTTTCCAGACAAGACTGTAATCTCTAACAATGTAATAGAATGTCTATGATCAGTAAGGTTCAAGCATTCACTTACCTGAAAAGATCAAGACACTTCTGGAATTTTGAAGATCTCAGTATTTATCTGTAGTAATCTCTGCAACGCTCTAGATTTCTGTTCTGTAAAACAGAAATATTTAGAAAAAAAAAATTGCTATTTTTTTTACAATTTTTTTTTTTTTTTTTTACTTAGAATTCTCAAAGCATTAAAGAATGCTCTGAAATATTCTGTTCTGATACTCAACTGATTATACACAAAGCTCTCAGTATCTGTCAGAGGTGGACACAGGCAACTTTTAGGCCAGCAACAGATTTCTTTTCACCATTCTCACATAAGCTACCATCTGATGCTGGAAGAAAAAGAACGAAATAGTTTATTGCTAGAAACAGAATTTCCAGAGGCAGATATGCTCCCCAGCCAGAGGGTGAGGAAGCTGTAGTTTGGAGTTCTTTCCACTTCTCTTCTTATATTCAAGAATGCAAAGAAAGCCTGCACCAAAATGAACCTACTGAAATTATTTCAAGGAACAATCAGTTATGAGAACTGATTTGCACTCCCTTGACTGTTTTTTTTTATATCTACTGCAAATAGTCAATTACCAGGAGAACACTGAAGAAATTTCAATTCAACTCAGTCATATCTGAAATGAGCTCCTGTGTTTACTTCTTTAAGTTCATTATGGTTTTAAGAACGTGACTAATATAAAATAATAGAATAAACTGCATTTATGGAATAGTTCAGTATGGCATTCATATCCCAACTAATACTTGATTTTTGTAATTTTAACAGTCCACCAATGAAAAATTTTTCAAAATCATATTCTACCTGAACATTACCTTTTTACGACTATTGTATTGTTTCACACTCCCTTTCACACACTTAACTTTCACTGTTATTAACTGTCTATGAAATCTGGCCATGAAATAATCTATTTTGGAACTAGTTTTGACTCATTACTGTAGATGAAAAAAAAGATTATTTTGAGGAGTGGGATGGGGAGGAAGAGAGAGGAAAAAGAGAAGTACTTTTCTTCAGCTTTTAATGAATCAGCTGGAGCAGAGACACAAGTTTAATTCTGTTTTGGAGAGGTAGCCTGTCTCTTTTGGGTTTATATTTCAAACTATGATCTTATGACTATCTTGTTCCATGTGCTGCATATTTCTTTGTGTTTTGCCATTAGGTCAATGAGCCAAATTGTTCTTAAGCAGGAAAACTGCAAGTATGCAACCTAGTATCTTTTTGATAGAATTTCAAGTAACAAAAAGGTTCTGTTATACTGCATAATGAATATGACATAATGCTGGGTTCAGTCTTGCAATACACACAACGTGAAGGTAAAAGTAAATGGGGCAGTGCCACTTACACATAGTCATAGTTCACAAAATGGCACAAGCCTCTGTCGAATTTTCTTACATATACCTCACAAACACAATAGCAGATGCTCAAAACCAACAGACACACTTTCCTTTGCTTAGCCAGCTGTGATTCTCTGCACACAACAGTAAAATAAATTATTCCTGAGAATACCTGAGAATGAAGTATGAAAAATAATTTGTCATTTCTTTAAACTACTATTTAATCTAGATTTTCAAATCTTGCATGAATACTCTGCAATTTGCATGAGAAAAATTTGTAAATTTATAAATTCCTCCCATTGTCCTGCTTTCATCTGAGAAACATTAAAGTCCATCTAACCAACCATCTTTTTCAGTATACAAAAAAAAGTGGAACAGGTTGCCTATTTCTTTATATAAATAGAGAATGCCTACAACCTACCATACTGTATATATTCTCCTGGAAAAATAATCACAGCACACTCTGATTCCCTTCCATTCACTCATTTATTCGTTATTTCTGTAAATACCTTCCTATTCAGTGCATTTTCGGGGTATTAACTATAACCTTGACATCGGAAGTGACTGATATTCCCAGTCCAAATACCATAAAGATTCATGAGACCATGAGAAACTAAAAAAGTTACCTTAAAATAATCCTGTCAAAGTATAACTTCAAAAAGCAATTCAAAGTCACAGAAGCAACTGCAACTGTTCCCTTCATTAAGTCATATAGCTGTAATATTGCAGAAGTTTGTACTGCTTTAATAAAGGTTCAACCTTCATCTTCATTAAAAGTGCTGCACTGTGACACTTTTTTCATTTTTATAATTACATCAGCTTACTTTTTTTATAGTTGTCACACATACCATTCATAATCATTATATACATGGCAAAGCTATTCTTTTTAATTTAAATATATAGCATAAATGGAGGGAAATTACCACGTACCATGTTTCTGTTACTTTGCTGAATCTAGCTAAAAATTATTGTTTTCAAAATGAATGGATTTAGTCAGTTAAGTTTTAATGACTTTCAGCACAATATCATGGAAAAAAAGACACTGGATATACATTAATGACTTTTTTTCAGATTTTGTTTGCAGATTTGCCTTCATTCTGTCCCTTATGCAACTGCTTAGTTTTTGGTGGCTAAGTTCTTTGATCTTCTTCTTCCACTATTTCCCTGGGGATTTTTTGTTTGATCATTGGGTTTTAGTTTTTTTTTTCATCTTAATCAGTCCTTTTGAGCAGTATTTACAGGTTTTAAAATCACTAAAATAAATAAAAATTGTTAAAATTAGGGATTTGCAAATGTTGAACAGGTCAAATGAAAACAACTTGGACAAGACACATTTTACAGTCTTTCAATCTGAACTAAATTTCTGCCTATGGCTAAATATTGGCTAATAGTCTTAAATAAACTGTCCATAGGCAGAGAAGCAATTGTATTTCTTCTGCCAAACTCAAGACTGCTCACAGGAGGTGCCAAGTACCTTACAGTAGCCCCCAACATTTACCCGGAACAGCAGACAGTCTGTATTAAGCAGCATTACTCAGGCAAGAATATGATCTACTAAAATATCCACTTTTTTTTTTCACCAAATCTTGACTTATTCTAAATACAATGAAAACTAAAATAAATAAGGCAATTAAAACACAGAAAAAATAATAATAAAAAAAAACAACCCAATTTTTCATAGATCTGAGATATATTGACATGCTTTCTATTCTTCTGTTTGTGTTAAATTCACGTTAATTTTGAAGTTTGGGAGATTTTACTGATGGCATTCTTAGATTTCCACAAGAAGGCTTTTAAGTTTCAGCCTGTCAAAAAACAAGCATATGCAAATGCCCAAATACCCAAATATGAAACAATAGGATGAGAAAGTTGGGGCTGCTCAGCCTGGAGAAGAGAAGGCTGCGTGGAGACCTCATAGCAGCCTTCCAATATCTGAAGGGGGCTATAGGGATGCTGGGGAGAGACTCTTCATTAGGGACTGTAGTGAGGGGACAAGGAGTAATGGGTTCAAACTTAAACAGGGGAAGTTTAGATTGGATATGAGGAAGAAATTCTTTAATGTAAGCGTGGTGAGGCACTGGAATGTGTTGCCCAGGGAAGTTGTGAATGCTCCATTGCTGGCGGTGTTCAAGGCCAGGTTGTACATAGCCTTGGGTGATATGGTTTAGTGTGAGGTGTCCCTGCCCATGGCAGGGGGGTTGGAACTAGATGATCTTAACATCTTTTCCTACCCTAACTATTCTATGATTCTATGAAAGTAAATGTTTCAATATATACTTAATTACATTGTACCACAGGGCAGAACAACTGGTGTAAATACAATTTAGCTGTAATGAGCATTTTGTTCTTATTATGGTTATTCAGTAAAGGTTTCTTTTCAGATTTGCTTCGCTTATGAAGTGTCAATATCACAAACAACATGCAATTCCACCAGTAAAGATTACTGCATTATATGGATTAGATTCATTAAGAGAATCTTAAGAGGCATTTGTCAGAGTAACTGGGCTCAGAGGCACCAGTCATCTTCCTTACTTAATTTGCATTTCCTTTAAATGATAAAGTTCATTTTTTCACAATTAATTTTTAAATCATACCCACATGTTTTCTTCTAGAAATCAGCGAGGGACTCATATACCTGTTTATGACAATTAGAAAATAATTCTTTAATCAACATCAGTATTTTATATATTTATCAATTATATACATACTTTTTTTTAATACTTTCTTGCATGTAATTTTGGAAAAGATCTGTGTCATGGGAATATCGTTTTAAAACTGAATTTAAGGTCCATTTGCTATGGAACTTGACTACTTTTTACAGGAGCTTCCAGTCTTAATGTAATTGGACAAATCTCTCCACAAAGGCACTGTAATTCAGCATGTGGTTATGTTGCACATTTAATATTATTCTTTAAAAGTTTTAGCTTAAAAGAAGATACATGCAATAAGTGAAAAACATTCAAAGTATCATGCCCCAGAAGCACTTTTCCTTTTTGAGCAATGCTTTTCCCTGTAACAGATTGCAGTCTTCTCTGTTATCAAGAGAGCATTTTCTTTAAAAATAGTTTGTTTGCTGGACAAGAGTTCAAATGTGAAAATGAATATATTTCCATTTGACAAATAAGACTGTAGTTTTCCAGGTGAAACATTCAATAAAAAAGACAAGAAAATGTTTAATCCCTATTAAAACAGACCTGCTTCTTTGAGTCCAGTTAAGGACTGCAAAGATGATCAGAGGCCTGGAGCACCTCTCCTGTGAAGACAGGCTGAGAGGGCTGGAGTTGTTCAGCCTGGAGAACAGATGGCTCTGGGTAGAATTAGAGCAGCCTTCCGGTACCTAAAGACAGCCTTCCAGTACCTGGAGGCATCCTACAAGGAAGTTAGAGAGGAACATTTTACAAGCACATGGAGTAATAGGACAAGGGAGTTGGTCTTCAAGCTGACAGATAGTAGTATTAGATTAGATATTAGGAAAAAAATCTTCACTATGATGGTGGTGAGACACTTGATCAGGTTGCCCACAGAAGCTGTGGATGCCCCATCCCTGGAAGTGTTCAAGGTCAAGCTGGATGGGGCTTTGAGCAACCTGGTCTAGTGGAAAGTGTCCCTGCCCACTGCAGGGGAGTTGGAACTAGATAACCTTTAAGCTCCCTTCCCAACCCAAATCTTTCTATGATGTTATGATCCTATAAAAATGTAAAAAGGACAGCTTAAGGGAGTAGGAAAACTGCCTAAGACCAGACGGTAGGAGAGAGCAATTTTTCAGAACTTTTATATCAAACAGGGAAGAGCAAGTGCAACATTAAGAATAAAAAAGAAAAAAGGATGTCTAAATCTGAAGTACTTCTGTAGAGTTTGCAGAATGTCTGAACAGTATTTACCTGTGAGTAAGATTAACCACAATCTGCCTTGTAGTAATTTGCATTACATGGGATCAAAAGACAGGTTGGAGAAATACGGGAGGAGTAGAGGAAATTCATCCAGATTTTCAAATACAAACAATATAACTCTGGCTCAGAAAGTGTCTGAGCCCCAAATAGCTAGAGACTAGGAAAGTACACCGGGAGAGTATTTATTGTGTGGTGCCCCACTCCAATACTCTTTGTTAGACATCTGCTACTATCTATTGCTAGAGTCAGCATAAATGAACCTTTCACTAGGTTAAACTGTCACCTGACATTGTGCAGTTGTTCTGTTTTTATTTTCCTCATTATCCATGCTATGTTTGTTGAAAAGATGAGTAAAGGTAACAGATTGTACTTAAACAGAGTTAGAAACAAAGCAAAGGTGACATGGCAAGAAAAAAAGTGCCAAGTCTGATGCTCAGGTGCTTAGAGAGTAAGACAGAAATTCTGATTATTTTACTTTTTATTCTATGCTGTGATGAAATCAAATGTATCTTTTTCAATTACTTTTGGTGTTATTTAGATCAAAGCACAAAGACAAGCATATTTGCATTCAGAGGGGAAGAAAATAAAAACAAATCAAAGAGGAGTTTTAAAAAAGAACAATTTTTTTTCCTTTCTGTAAATGCTATTTTTGCTTTGTAGCACAGAGCAAGAGTTCATATTATATACTGACAATTTTTTTCCAAAGAAATATGCCGTATCTCAGCAACAGCACATGTACTACAGATTGTTGCAGCTGCTTTCCCTCTTCTCCCCTTATTTTTTTCTCTTAGAGTAAATAAGCTTTTAGGACATCATAGAGTGCTCCATTTGACATTTCTGTAGCTCTTTTGTTTCCATTTCCATCCCAAGAGATTCTGAGGTTCTTAATCGAAAAATTGGCATCTCTAAAAACGTCTGAAAAGGAGCAAAACTCTTTTTCACCTGAGCAATGATAGCTTTTCCCTTTAGAAATTTATTTTTCAAATCCATTTGGGGGTAAGGGGAATTCACATGTTACCTTAGACATGTCAGTGCTCTTTTTTTTCTCTTTCTCTTTACGTATTTTCTGCAGCATCTTCTCTAAATGAGTTGAAGTCTGATCTACAACAGTTTTCATATTCAAAATGTATGGAGCAAATTCTAAAAGAAAAAATTAATCACTTTAGATTAGGCTCAGTTTATGCTTCTTGGATAGACTTCAACTAGCATTTTAAAAGTTTAGAATCTCTGAAAGAAATTATTGAATAAAGTGAATAATGGAAACACAGTAAAAAGAAAACTTGAAAATACAATTTCTCAAGAAAATATAGAGTAAAAACCATAAATTAATAATTAATTAGCATTTATATGTTGCTACTAAGCATACAATTAATAAAAAGTATGCAATCAGCACTTTGCTGCTCCTAATTATGTCTTATTGTATTGTATTTTATTACATTAGAGTATATGTTGTGTTATTGCATTGTATTGTATTGTATTAGGTTAGGTTGCATGAGGTTAGGTTAGGTTATATTAATTATTCTATCTTATTTGTGGGTTTACTGTATTGTTTCCTATTTATCTATTGTATTTAATAAAGTAATAGGATTAAAAACATTCTTTAAATTCATAAAATCACAAAATCACAGAATGGGTGAGCCTGGAAGGGACCACCGGAGTTCATCTCATCCAAATTCCCTGCTCAATGCAGACCTGTTGGAGGAAGTCCAGAGGAACGCCATAAAGATGATCAGAGGCCTAGAGCACCTCTCCTATGAAGAGATGCTGAGAGAACTGGGGTTGTTCAGCCTGGAGAACAGATGGCTCTGGGTAGATCTTAGAGCAACCTTCCGGTACCTAAAGACAGCCTTCCAATGCCTAAAGCTGGCCTACAAGGAAGCTGGAAAGGAACTTTTTACAAGCACATGGAGTGATAGGGCAAGGAGCAATGGCTTCAAGCTGACAGATGGTGGCTTTAGATTAGATATTAAGAAATAAATCTTCACTGTGAGGATGGTGAGGCACTGGGAACAGGTTGCCCAGAGAAGCTGTGGATGCCCCATCCCTGGAAGTGTTCAAGGTCAAGCTGGATGGGGCTTTGAGCAACCTGGTCTAGTGGAAAGTGTGCTTGCCCATGGCAGGGGAGTTGGAACTAGATAACCTTTAAGCTCCCTTCCAACCCAAATCTTTCTATGATTTTATGACTCTATAATTGTGTTCGTATTGCTCTTGAATATTCCAGTGCTCACTCACCCTCTCAGAAAAGCTCTTCCTCATATTCGGGTTCCCATATTTTGGTTTACGCCCATTGCCCCTTGTCCTATTTCCTAGCACTGCCAAGAAGAGTCTGGCCCCAGCCTCCTGAAACCCTCCCTTCAGATACTCATATATACATTTATCAGATCCCCACTAACACTTCTCTAGGTTGAATGAGCCCAGATCTCTCAATTTTTCCTCATGTGAGAGACGCTCTGGACATTCTAGTAGCCCATTGCTGGACTTGCTACAGGATCTCCATGTCTCTCTTGTACTGGGGAGCCCAGAACTGGACACTGGAGTACTGCAGTATTCACCAGGTCGATGGTTTACTTTCCACAGCCTATGGCAATGCTCTTCCTAATGCAGCCCAAGATACCATTGGCCTGCTTGTCCACAAGGGCCCAATGCTGGCTCTTGGATGACTTGTCCTTCTCCACAGAGTTACTTCCCAGCAGGTCAGCCCACAGTCCATACTAGTTTTCTCATTAAGTTTTCTCATCCTCCCTGTCACAAAAGATCCAAACTGCATAAGAGCTCCAAAACATTTTGAAGCCAATAAGACTAAAACAATATGAACAAATTCCATCCACTTTCAGGTAATTCTACTTTTCACCAATGGCTATCAAAAAGTTGAAAGTAACACTTTGTATGCTCAAAACAAAATAGAACTTCTCTGAAATTAAAGTTTGTGGACTCATATGTGATACCTATTGTGTCTTTAATTAAAAAAATAAAAAAGACTTGAAAATACTACTAATTATGTAGTATTAGCAAATGCCATGGACTTTTCAAAAAATGGGGGGGAGGGGAGTTGAAAAAATGAGTTCCAGGAGACATAGAATGATGAGCTGTTGACTGTAACTACATTCCAAATTTTTCACCATAGATCAGCAGACTTCTGGCACAAACAGAAAACACTGTTATTTAGTTGACTCAGAGACATTTTCTTCTCCCCTTTAAGGTCATCTGATCGATTCTGGCAAAATACTGTAAATATTAAATCCTCCAGTCAATAAGCTTAATACTGACTTTAAAAAGTCAATATATGCTTACTAGTCATAAAACAGTAACAGAACTGAGTCTGGTATATTCTGTTCTGTGTAATACTTTCTGCCTAAAAGTAGAAGCGCTTTTATGT
This sequence comes from Psilopsiagon aurifrons, assembly GCA_025447955.1. Classification (NCBI taxonomy): domain Eukaryota; kingdom Metazoa; phylum Chordata; class Aves; order Psittaciformes; family Psittacidae; genus Psilopsiagon; species Psilopsiagon aurifrons. Next base: position 9,267 of record JAOEHY010045308.1, read on the forward strand.
TTTAGAGAAGTGGAAATGTTCTCTGCTGGAAAAAATATAGTGGTAAAAATTTAAAAAATGGTGAAATTATCAGCATTCCCTGTGGGTGAGCACATTTTTGTAAGTGGCATTTTGAAATAATATGAGATGAATAAAAACATTCCAACCAAGTCGGATGTTTTAAAAAACCTCTTTTAAAGTTGTGGTCACATGGAAAACTTGCAAGAATGTAATATGCGAAAACTGTGGAAATAAAAAGAAATTTGAAATAAAAACCTCTAATCTTGCTGAAAATATGAATCTCACACAACATTAACCATTTGCCACCAATTCAAGGTGAAAAACAAATAAAAAAAGTCAAGAAGCAAGGCTTACCAAAGTGCAGTTCCAAGCTCTGTTCAGAAAATATAGTGTAGAAATTTAGCAAAAATGCATTTAAATATCCTTAGAACAAAGCAGGATGTTTGGTATGGAAAAAGCTAAAATTCAGAAGGCTTAAAGATGGCTTAAGGTAACATGCCTTCAATACAAGCTCTCAGTACAGTCTCAAAAATCTGCAGTTATTTTGTCAAAATAGTGTCTTAAACAAATTATTTGCTTTAGGCCTTGAAATCTTTCTCTAGGGAGAATTAAATTTCTTATTTGTTTTTTTTTTAGTGGGGTGGCTACATGGTTTAGTAGTCAGATTTCACCCATTTCTCTCTAGAATCGTTCAGAAATGGAGGAGGATGTGTGACAACATAGGGAAGTTAACAAAAAATTCTGATCTGTTGATGACTAAACATGCACATGATTGTATATTGCCAATACAGTTTACATCTTTGGATCTCACTGTTTTACCACAGTATGGTATGGAAAGACATTTTCCTAATCAGTCTCATTATACATGTTCACAGATATGTCTCACTATGGACAAAGTTCATGCCTTTCCATGGCCTCAGTCAAAAACTGCTTATTCAGTTAGACAATTTTAATGAAGGCTGGTATGTTGTTTTACCTTTTGTTCTGGCAAAAAGAACAAGATGCATAGTGATTCTAGAGCTTAACAGTTCAGATGCTTCACCATTCGAGTAGCACAGCATGTTCCTTGTTCATTGGTAGTAAAACATGTCTGCTACATAACTGTGGTAGAGGATTAATTTCTGTCCATAAGTGTTTTCAAAATTGTTCTGCAGGACGAACTGTTTCTAGTTAATAGTTCACTGTAGCCAAGTTGTAATTTTACAGACGAAAGAAAGGGGATTCCAAAGGCCAAATGCATTTTGAAAACTTCAAGAAAAGGAAACAGAGGCACAAAGATTAGAGAATACCTAAAGTATGAGAGACCAGTATTACAGAATTGCAGAATGATTGATGGAGGAAGAACCTGTGGAGATCATCCAACTCAACCATCATGCTTAAATCAGGGAAATCTAGAACAGGTTCCTCAGGACCGTGTTGTCAGGTTTTGAACATCTCCAAGTATGAAGCCTCAGCAGTCTCTCTGGGAAGCCTCTTTCCATGTTTCATCAGTCTCACAGAGTGAGAATTTGCTTTGGTTGGAGTGGGCTTTTGGGGTTGTTTTTTTTTTGTTTGGCTTGGCTTGGTTTGTTTTATGTTGATTGGTTTTAAGTGTTTAAATGGAAATTCTAGTATTTCAATAGAAATTTAAAAAAAAAAAAAAATTGTATCCACTGCTGCTTTCCCTGACACTGGGCCACTCTGAGAAGAGGCTCCATCTTCGTTACTCCCTTACATCAGATATTTATACATTTTTATGAGATCTTTCTGAGCTCACTGAGCAGTCCCAGCTCTTTCAGTATTTTCTCATATGACAAAATCTTCAGTGCCCTAACAATCGTTTGTGTGTTGTGGCCTCTTGCTGACCTTGATTCAGTACATCCATGGAGCTCTTGCACTTAGAAGCCCTGTACTGGCCTCAGCACTCCAGATATATTTTACCTGTGCTTACTAGAAAAGGATCCCTCCACCTGCTGGACAACCATCTTCTGATGCAGCTGCAAGCTGGTGGCTTCCTTATTGCCACAAGGGTGCATTGCTGCCCTGTGTTCAGATCGTTGTCCATCAGAACTGCCAGGTCTTTTTCTGTAAAGCTGCTTTCTCTGTGGCTGGTCATCAGCCTGTCCTGAAGCATGAAGATATCAAATCCCAGGTGCAGGACTTCACATTTCCCTTTGATGAATTTGATGAGATTTTTGTTATGCAAGGAACAGACTATTTTACTATTTCACTGCTGCAAATAGAATCATAGAATCATAGAGTAGTTAGGGTTGGAAAGGGCGTTAAGCACCAACCTCCCTGCCATGGGCAGGGACACCTCACACTAAACCATTCCACCCAAGGCTATGTCCAACCTGGCCTTGAACACCGCCAGCAATGGAGCATTCACAACTTCCCTGGCCAGCACATTCCAGTGCCTCACCACGCTTACATTAAAGAACTTCTTCCTCATATCCAGTCTAAACTTCCCCTGTTGAAGTCTGAACCCATTACTCCTTGTCCTCTCACTACAGTCCCTAATGAAGAGTCACTCCACAGCATCCCTATAGGCCCCCTTCAGATATTGGAAGGTTTCTATGGTGTCTCCACGCAACCATCTCTTCTCCAGGCTGAACAGCCCCAACTTTATCAGCCTTTCTTCATATGGGAGGTGCTCCAGTCCCCTCATCATCCTCATGACCCTCCTCTGGACTTGTTCCAAAAGTTGCATGTCCTTTTTATATTGAGGACACCAGAACTGCACACAATACTCCAAGTGAGGTCTCGCGAGAGCAGAGTAGAGGGGCAGGATCACCTCCCTTGACCTGCTGGTCACACTCTTTTGATGCAGCCCAGGATGCGGTTGGCTTTTTGGGCGGCAAGAGCACACTGCAGGCTCATGTTCATTTTTCCATCGACCAACACCCCCAAGTCCTTCCCTGCAGGGCTGCTCACAATTACTTCTCTACCCAACCTGTAGCTGCGCTTGGGATTACTACCACCCAGGTGCAGGACTTGGCATGGTTAAACTTCATCAGATGGGAATCAGCCCACCTCACAAGCATGTCAAGGACCCTCTGGATGGCATTCCTTCCCTCCAACATATCAACCGAACCACCCAGCTTGGTGTCATCGGCAAACTTGCTGAGGGCGCACTCAATCCCACTGTCCATGTCACCAACAAAGATGTTGACCAAGACTGGTTCCAACAGCAATCCCTGAGGGACACCACTTGTTACTGGCCTCCAGCTGGACATTGAGCCATTGTCCACAACCCTTTGCGTGCAGCTATCGAGCCAGTTCTTTATCCACCTATCAAATTTATGACTCTCCAACTCAGAGACAAGGATGTCGCGTGAGACAGTGTCAAACACTGCAAAAGTCCAGGTAGAGGACATCAACTGCTCTACCCTTCTCCGTCAGTTCCGTAGCCCCATCACAGAAAGCCACCAGATTGGTCAGGCAGGATTTCTCCTTAGTGAAGCCATGCTGGCTCTCACCAAGCACCTTCATTTTTTTTATGTGCCACAGCAAGCCTTCCAGGAGAATCTGCTCCAAGGTTTTGCCAGGCACAGAAGTAAGGCTGATTGGTCTGTAGTTCCCCGGCTCATCCATTTTCCCCTTCTAGAAAATGGGGGTTATATTTCCCTTTTTCCAGTCGTCGGGAACTTCACCAGACTGCCATGATTTTTCAAAAATGATGGACAGTGGCTTAGCAACTTCATTTGCCAGCTCCTTCAGGACCCGCAGATGGATTTCATCAGGTCCATGGACTTGTATACATTCGGGTTCTTAAGAGGGTCTCGACCCAGATCCTCTCCTACAGGAGGCCCAGGGTCTTCTTTCTCACAGTACCAGCGCCTGCCTTCCAAGACTTGTGTGGTGTGGTCAGAGCATTTGCCAGTGAAGACTGAAGCAAAGAAGTCATTAAGAACCTCAGCCTTCTCCAAATCCAGGGTAGCCAGTTCTCCCAATAGCTTCTGGAGAAGGCCCACGTTGTCCCTACACTGTCTTTTATTTGCAATATATCTTTAGAATCCCTTCCTGTTGTCCTTAACATCCTTAGCCAAGTTTAATTCTAAGTGGGCCTTAGCCTTCGTAACCTGGTCCCTAGCTTCCCGAACAAAATGCCTGTATTCTTCCCAGGCCACCTGTCCTTGCTTCCACATTTTATAAGCCTCTTTTTTCCTTTGAACTTTCCTCAGCAGCTCCTCATCCATTCAAGGGGGTCTCCTGGCCCTCCTGCTACACTTCCTTCTAGTAGGGATGTATCGGTCCTGAGCATGCAGCATGTGTCTTCATCAGATGGGAACCAGCCCACCTCACAAGCATGTCAAGGACCCTCTGGATGGCATTCCTTCCCTCCAACGTATCAACCGAACCACCCAGCTTCAAGATCAACCAACAGCCTTCAGCTCCCCTGCCCCCTGGAGCTATATCCCATGGAACCTTACTGAGAAGGCTCCTGAAGAGGCCAAAGTTTACTCTCTTGAAGTCCAGGGCAGTGAG
>JAOEHY010045310.1:0-11021 GCA_025447955.1 Psilopsiagon aurifrons
GTTTGGTTTTGGGTTGCGGGGGTGGGGGTGACTGATTGTTTTTCCTGGAAAATAAATCCTGGCTTACTTTTCAATCACATATGCTTAATCAACAAAGGTATCTTTTTATGTGTCAGTTCTGTAAGTTCATTCAGAAGTCTGAAAGTCAACCTGTATGTTTTTATGGTGGAATCAGAATGCTTTAAGTAAGATTAAAAATTGATCTACCGGTGTCTGAAAAAAGGGGCAGAACTTGGCCTTAGAGATAAAGCTTAGTTAATGTTCTGCTAATCGCTTTGGGAGCTCTGGCTCTAATGGCTAAGCTTAATTTTGATGGCTAAATCACCTGGCTGAGCATCTAAATCAATCTGTCTTTAAACAAGTCCTGGTCTCTAACAGAGCTATGAGCTTAGATGGATCCTCTCCTAGTGAGGAGATCCTGAGTGCTGTGAATTGGTTAATGCTTCTTGGTGAATTCAGTATAACATACTAAGACTTCTGCTTTGGGAATAATATTCAAGTGACAGAGTAATGGCAATACTGTGTAAAACATGAAGGTTTTGTAACTTTGAACTTCATTGCTCAAAGAGTGTTTGCAGTCACTAGTTTCTGTGATCAGACTAGATCCTTAGGGAGAAACATGGAAATGCTTGTTTATGAATCTCAAATTGGCTCCATTTAATTCCAAGGCCTAATACTCCTATGTTCCAAAAACTCCTTAAGATTAAAGTTCCCTGCACAAGTATTTCTACATAAGCTTAATGCCTGTCAATTCTCCTTTAGTGGTGTCATTGCTGTTTGAAAGCCATATTTTTTGTTTTAAGTGTAAAAAAGTAGGGAAATGTGGTCACATTTTCCTTTATTTTTACAGGGTAACTTACAGCTGCTGCAGAGCTGCCTGGCAGTGTTAAATGGTGACACATAAGCTACGCTCCGGCCTCCCAGTGACAAGGGCTGCCCTCTGGATTTTGTTTTCATGACTTTAAATAGGCATTTACAGTTCCCTGGAGAAACATTTGACAAAGTGCATATAAAGCCAGCTCCTCCTTTCAAAAGAATTAAAACAAACACCTGAAAGTAGCTCCAAACTATATGAAGCAACAGCATACTTGTTATACATACATATTCATGTTTATTTAATCATTATATGCTTTCATTGTTCGGAAACCAAATGCTCGTTTTTTGTGAAAATAGCCAATATAATTATGTTCATGTTATGAATACTATGATATGGCTGCCAGTCTTATTTACCTTTGTAAGTACTTTCTGAAGTTAACCATTTGAAGCACATTGTTCAAATGGCCTGAATATTACCATTAGATATTTGAATATTGTTACTGTAATGGCATTATATACACTGTCTTAATTTGTTTGGGTTTTTTTTTTTCCATGTACTGATATCAAGAAACTTAATCTTTTTTTCAATTGTGAACATTTCTTAGAAATTTTGGAGAACTTTGTGTAACCTTTATAACTATGATTTAAAAAGAAAAGCAAATGCATTAGTATGTTTGCCTTAACTTGTAGACTAATCCAATTATTGTAAAATAAACCATGGAATCAGTGATTTTTCTAAAATTACACAGACATTGTATCATCTGTAAGCTTAATATTTTCTAATCAGATTAATTTAATTAGCTTTTTCTCTATTCATCCTGTAAAACCTTGAGCAAGTATTGGATTGGTCTGACACTACTCGCCCAGTAATTTTTCACTTGCATTCTCAGGTTTATCTGTTTGTCTGTGACTTTCCTATCCAGTGTACTTAAAATTGTTTTGAACTTGGTGGTTGACTGCAATTTCTTTGGCAGAATTTCTTTGGCTTTTCAGAGTTCTTGGGTTTCTTTCCAGAAAGGGGATATAAAGTTGCAGAAGGGAGTTCAGAAAATGGGTAAGATATCAATGAAAGGTAATACTGCCCCACTTTGGTACAGGTAAGGAGCTTTGCTTCAGAACAGAAATGAAGGTATCCAGTAAAGGAGTGCCTGGAAAGGATCTCATTCTGCTAACTGGACTTAAAACTGTCAATCTGGTTTTATCTGTTGTATTGCTTTGTCTCTCTTAGTTGAACCATGAAACTTTTCCAAGAGGTGCTGTTCTGCTGTGTAATTTCGGGATGTTGTAAAGTCAGGCTTTACTTGATGAATTGCTCTTCACAGTGGGATTCCTGCTTCGTATGAGTTTGTGAACCTTCTATGGAGCAGCAGAATTTTGGGTGAATGGGATGTTAGGAGGTGCAGATCCATGTAAGTCAATGTCTCTGTGATTACAGACTCCCTGTACGGCTGCACAGAGGTGTGTGGTTTGGGGTTGTATTGCTTTCTTTCCTCAACAGGGTGAACTGCACAGTGTAGTATGCTTATTACCCTGCTGCCTTGCACATCGGCAAGTTTCAGAGGCAGAGACGTTTCTTAGCTAAACATGCTGTTTTGCCTTGTGCGTCGAGTTGTGTACGCATAGCCTCAGACTTTGATTACCAGTGCCCAACAGCTGTTAGCAACTCATCTGCTATATATAATGTTTTCCAGCAGTTGCTACTACACTAATACTGTGCTGTTCATCTTCCAAATATAACAGGTGTAATTCCTAAGGAACTCATCTATAAATAGACTATAAGGGACAAAGATTACAATGTACATACAGTTAACAAAATTGTAAATATTTTAATTAGGCTGTGGGAACAGTTTTTAGATTAGTCCTCGCTGTTCAGTGTTACTGGCTCATTAAATCTTTTTCAAGCCTCTTGGTATCGGGTGTGTCTCTTAAAGCCCCGCCTCTGCAACTGAAGAAAGGTATTTCAGACGCGGCCCGGGGCTGTGCCGCTCCAAAGGAACAGGAAGCGCCCCACTGGGCCGGCCGGCGGGTCCCCGCCGCGGGAGCAGGCGCGCTGCGTGCCCGGCAGCCGCTGCGGGCGGAGCTCGGCCGCCGGAAGTTGGCAGAGGCCCCGGAAGGGGCCGGGCCGGCCTTGGCTTCCGCGCGGGCGGGTACCGGCGCCGCCATGAGCTGCCTGCGGGAGGAGGATGACCCGTACCTGGTGGAGGAGCCCAGCGACGAGGAGCGAGCGCTCAGCAGGTGTGGGACCGCCCCGCTTCCTTTTGCTCCCCGCTGTCGCCTGGTGTCTCCTGGCCGGGGTGTGGGGAGCGGCCGCTGGCCCGGCGGGGTGGCAGGCGCGGGGCGCCGCTTGGCCGCCCGCGGGTCGCTGCAGGATCGATCCCCGCAGCGATCCTTCCGCGGCTGTCTTACCTGAGCGCGGTGTGTTTACGTCTGTGACCGTGCAACCGCCAGTGTGTACGCAGCTCCCTGCTCGGCGCTGACCGGAGCCTCAGGCAGCCTGGCTAGGCCGCAGTCTGAAGCTCTTCTGCATCAAAACCAGTAATAAAATACTTTACTGATATGTTTCCTGTAAACGCACGAGTGCTTCCCAGTGCAGCCACACAGTTCAGGTGTTCGTTCTCTGTATGACTCAGTGTTGTAAGCTGTTTGTAATAATTTGGTGTGTAACCGTTACATATCTGTAGCTCAGAGGATGAGGTGGATGTGCTCTTACACGGCACTCCTGACCAGAAGCGGAAGCTGATACGGGAGTGCCTGACTGGGGAGAGTGAGTCCTCCAGTGATGATGAGTTCCAAAAGGAGATGGAAGCGGAACTGAACACCACCATGAGAACCATGGAAGGCAAATGGCAATCGCCAGAAATGGGTAAATCACACTTAACATCCACTTGCACGTGAAATTGTGAGTTCAGTGGTGTCTGCTTAAGGTGGACGTGCTTAAAGTGTGAAGTTAATATATTATTATGTGGCTGAAGGGTGGGGTTGAGGGGGTGTATGAAGCCTACAGAAAAGCTTTAAAATTTCTGATAGTGTCTGCAGAAGATACTAGGTGCCGTTTCAGTGAATTGCATGTTTCATAGAGTGGTTTGGGATGAAAGGGACCTTAAAGATCATCTAGTTCCAACCTCCTGCCGTGGGCAAGGACGCCTTCCACTAGACAGGTTGCTCAAAGGCCCATCCAGCCTGTCCTTGAACACTGCCAGGGATAGGGCAGCCCGAAATTCTCTGATAATGCAATTTAATTGATAATCAATTCACATAATTTATTTTACACTGACCTGTTCTAGCCAAAATAATATTAAGTCATCATAAAATGCCTGAAGAAGTTTGCACACGCACTTCAGAAGATGAATGTTATCTGGAACTTAAAATTATGAAGAATGTTTGTATAGCATTTAGATTCTGATTCCTCCCCCCTTGACTTCAAGTACTTAAGGAAAGCACCCTAAGGAAGGCACCCAGGCCAGGATCCTAGCAACTCTAAGCCCTACTCTTTTAATCAGTGGACAAAAGTCTGTGAAACAATGTGCCACACCTGTATTTCTTCCACATGACTGAAGATATGTGGAGTGTCTGGGATTGCGTTGGTTACATAGGGCAAAGGCAGGCATATTTTATGTAGTGTCCTCAATGTCTGAGGGAGTGTACCTCAGGAGAAACTCCTTTGGGCTGTATCTGAGGTTCATCTCGGAGTGAGCAGCTGTCCTCTGAGAGAGCACTTGTAAATGAAATGACATAAGCAATGTGGATAATCAGGATGTTTGAGTAAACTGGGAGAGCTATTACTTAACCAGGTAAAGCAGAGCACTTCTAGATAGAGTAACTTAAAAATGAAGGTTGGTTCTAGGCTGTGTACTTGCTCTCCTTTTGTTGGGTTGTTCTTACCACTTCTCTATTTTCACATGCAGGTACATCCTCCAGTTCTGGGCAGGCTGGACCTGCTCCCACTTCAGAATACTATGATGACATTTACTTCGATTCTGATTCAGAGGAAGAAGATAAAATAGGTAAATGACTGAGGAGAGGACATCTTTAGAGTAGCACTCTCATATCCTCTACAGTCCTCTTGGGGCATTAAGGGGCTGTTCCTGAAGGTGGCCTTTTGGGGGAGAATTACTAGCCTGTATCATCTCAGTGTAGTTCGTGCAACTTTATGATGCATGTATGTATGTATCCCAGTATATGTAAGGTGTGTTAATGCTTTGGGGTGAGGAGGATGAGCTAGACCTTTAGATTTATTGCAAGTATGGAAAAGGGAAAATGAAAAACTGGTATTTTGATTACTTAAGTAGAGAATCATCATGTGTCTGATGGATGTAATGTGCGCTTGCACAAATCTTTCCAGTTACACAGGACTTCCGTAAAACCAGAAAACAGCAGCAGCGTCGGATTCTTTCCAACGATGAACTGCTGTACGACCCAGAGGAAGACAGTAGGGACCAAGAGTGGGTAGATTCACAGAGGAGGGGGTAAGAGACCAGAATAAATATTTGAATTGTAGAATGCTTAACAGAACCTGAAAAACATACATGAAAATGGTGAATATGGAGAAAAAGCCCATGCTGTCAAGTCCATGCAGTGAAAATATTTTTATTTAGAATTTACAGCAGGTAAAACTTAAAAGCCTGTAAAATTTTTGTGTGTATGCAATGGAAGTCAAGTCTTCAAAATTACACAATGCCAAAAGTTGCAGTTTTTTAAAACCTGAGACTTCCTAGCTCTGCAAGCCAGCTTTGTCAATAGATCTCATCCAAATAACTGTGCAGTAGATGAAAAGGTTGTCAGGTACTTTGACTGCTGAATTAATCTCTGTTCCTGCTAATTATTGTGTTTTAGTTTTGGAAAACTTTGATTTTTAGCGAGCCACAAAATGTTCAGATAAAATAGGAACAGCACAAAGCTGCTTTACTGAGAGGTTTTGAAGGGTGAAGCAGAAAATGATTGTTGCAGGAAAAGTAAAATTCTTCACATAAATCTTATGAAAAGGAGAATATTTATGTATGTTCCCTGCACTTGAGATACCTACCTTGTTGGAGGAGAGGGTCATTAGTCACAAATTCTTGTGCTGGATGTATTTGTCTCACCAAATTAAGTCATTTGTACAAAGTAAATGAAGATATTGGTATAGTTCTTCTCTGGTTTATTTATTCATGTGTTTTTGAGTTACTGACAAAGTTGTCAGAAGGAGATGCGTATTAATTGTCGTATTTTAAGATAAAAAGGGCTTGACAGTCGAATTGATATGCCTGACAGCAAGAGCACATGGTGTCATATTTTGTCTCTTCTTCCTCCTTGTCTGAATCGCTAGGTACCGTAATCAAAGAAGGGTGCTGCAGCAGCAGCAGCAGAAACCTACAGCTGTTCCAAATAGTGATGCTGTTTTGAATTGCCCTGCTTGCATGACAACATTATGCCTGGACTGCCAGAGGTAATTAATGAATAACAAAAGGTCTTTTTATAATGTCCTTTTTTTTGGCTGGTAGTATTTTTAGGGTACTTAATTTGATATATTGATTTTATTGATTCTGTCTTGCAAGGTGGCACTAAGAAGGCGTACATGTGAATCACATTTAGGGATGAATGCTATTTTGGAAGAATGATTGTCAGTTTAACCTGCATCATGGAGATGAGGAAGAACAGGGAAGAACTTCAGAATAGTGGAGAATGAAAACTATTAAAAAAAAAAAAATCATGAAGTCTAAACAGGCAGTTCAGAATGATTTTTTATTATTATTATTATTATTATTTTTAGGGATTTTTTAGTATGTTGGCTTGCTATTTGGATGTGTAAAATTATTCCAGGTCATTTTTGTATGAAAGTGCCTTGTTTAGGAAAGGACTAAGCAAAATCAAGATAGTGTGTTGTAGCTTGGTTTGAGTCTTAGCAGTTGTGGTTTGGGGTATAATTATATATTAAAATGCTTGGTAAGCATTTAGGTGAGATTCCTCAGTGTGTTTTGCAGCTCTCCAGTATCTGACTGCACTGCAAAACTAGTTAGTACTGTGAACCTGTGCTAAGGAGGGGATTCCTGCGCTGGGAGTAAATAAGAAACAAATGTGTGTGATGAGGAGTAACTGCCTCTCATTTACTGAGGTTTTTTTTGGTGATTGAGGATGAAATTCACAGATGCCTAAAATCATCAAAGTACTGGGTGCTGTTTCTCTCTCGCCTTTGCTGGCTTTGGGTCCTGCTTGACCCTGTTCTACAGTTAAGTATTTCAATTTGCTAAGCTGGCAGAAAACCATATGGTTTTGGTGTCAGACTTGCCTTTTGTGGGTTTGATAAACTGAAATGGCTCAACCCAGCCTTATACAAGCAGTAAAGCCAGCCAAAGTTGAGACAGGATTTCTGCAGCCACCTGTTGTGTGGGTTTAGGCTGCTGTAAAACTGCAGCCTGAGGGATATGGCGTTGAATTGAATTGAACTGCAGCCCTGAATTTTGCGACTCACTCCAGTTACACAGTTGTTACACTGATGATGGCTGAAAATGTATTTTATATTTCATTATAGACATGCTATTTCAAGTGTGGTGTGTCGATGCTTGCTCTTCATAAATAAGGAATTTCAGGCTTGCAAGACATTTTAGAATACTGGTGCCAGTAGTTGAGTCATTTGCACTCACACCTTCATGATTTTTGCCTACTGTCAGCTACACATAGCAGTGCATAATTCTGTGGTACTCTGAATTGTATCAACCATTGTACTCCAGGGTGTTTATTTCAGCAATAACCAGTGTGGGTTTTTTAAATGCTTTAAAAGCAGGACAGATGGCTGCAATTCCATTTTTTAATGATTTGTATAGTTGTGACTTTTGTTTATAAAACTTCATGTTTGTTCGGTGTTCAGCCCTTTGACAGGGTACTTGCTGTATTTAATCTCATTTCTAGTGACAATAACAGATTCCTTGGAAGCAGAGTTTTACCAATGGTATGACTTGCATTTTCTCCCCTTCTCCATAGACATGAATCTTATAAAACACAATACAGAGCCATGTTTGTGATGAACTGCATTGTTAATAAAGAGGAAATTCTGAAATACAGGAAGAGGCCAAAGAAAAGAAATAAGAAAATGAAGCACAACAAAGAAACTACCTCTCTACAGTCAAATCAAGAAGAGGAGGAAGTGTATCATCCAGTACTGTGTACTGAATGCTCAACTGAAGTGGCAGTAATGGATAAAGATGAAGTTTTTCACTTCTTCAATGTTCTAGCCAGCCACTGCTAATGTGCAAAAGCGGGGGGGGGGAAAGCCCTGCACTGCTTCAAGACTTTGTCAGGAGTGCAGGCATGCTAGCCTTTTTTAAAATAATGGTCTTCTGAGTGTACATTTTCATTGGAGAACTTCTAAACTTTGTGCAAAGTTTATGAAGGGAAACAGTTCATAGCATGCATTTGTAAGCAATACTCTTCCACTCTGTCAGGCGGTTGCATCGTTGGGGATTTAAAATTTTGTACATACAGTGTAAGTTCTGTGTATTATGATAATTCCCTGTATATATACTATTGATTAACTCAGTATGTGTTATAACTGCTGCTTAGAATAAATATTGTATAGTAACTGTTTCTATTGATCATTTCTATGGCACATAGAGAACAGCTTTCAGGGTATTTGGCTTCTTTACGCTGGTATTCCCGGTAGACCTGCACACAGGTGGGTTCGATGAGGAATTGTCATGTTTGGATTTCTGGCCAAGTAAGATCTCAGAAATGGAAACTTGCATTTATACAGAGTAGAAGATTAGCATATATTGAGTTTGCTGGCATGGATAATTTAAGTCAAAGTATTAATGTTTAGTAATGCCGTTAAGAGTGTGAGATGCATATAATATAAATGAAGAAAATACTGGATTTGTCCTTTTTCCTTACAGTGACATATTTTAAGAAGAAACTTATGGTCAGATCTATGATTGTGGAGCTACTTCATATGCTTTTTCTGTTTCTTTAGTATATTTACAGCTTTAGGGAAGCATAAAGAGCTTTTGCTGCTTGATATTTAGATACCGTGCTTAATCTTTGATGCCAGTGCAGTGTTAACAATGGACCCTTCCCTCTCCTCCTCTGGGCATGCTCCCAAGAGGTAAAGTCTTGGGTTTTTTATTAGTAAGTAATGTTTTCTCTTTATAGCCTGATATTTTTTTTTTAACACTTTGAACAAGGATCTCTCTGAAAAAATTCTCATCTCTATGCTTTAATAGTACTAGGAAGAATTTATTACATGTGCTTTGAGGAATTGTCAGACATATTTAAACTTGGGAGGTAGGAACCTGAAGAACATACTTTCTCTGTGCCTGGGGGATGATAATAAAATCTTGTGACTCTCTGGTTACCTTTTGTCCCAAGTGTTCAGCATCTGCCTCAACAGTTCTCTCCTTTGTTAAATATAGGTTAAGTTTCTGCTGTGGGGCATGCTGGCCTCTGTGTAGCTGCCTTCCCATTCCAGGTGTAGTGTGAAGGCTCTGTTGTAGCTCCAGTTTAAGGGTCTTTGCACTGAGCTACTGGTAACATGAGCATGTGGGAATGTATGTAGTTCAAGGGCTCAAGTGTCGATGTGGATGGCAGCAGGAAGAACTATATATGATGGGAGTCCCTAAGCAGGGGTAGAATGGTAGAAAGGAGAGGAGACTACAGAGGAATACTTTCTTAAGGGGCTAACTAGCAAATAAACTTGTCTTTTGAGTATGTGCCATACTGAAAAGGCGTAAGGGGCCTGGTGGGTTAGGGCACATTTTGAAGCTGGCATGCCTCTAGATACTGCTTTTCCTCTCATCCCTTCTTGCTGTTGCTTCTTATCACTTGAATTGCAGAGCTTCTAGTTAGGAAGCACAGGAGCAGGCAGGACTGGGACCTGTTTGCCACACCCATGTTGACAATGTTCTTGCACCTTTGAATGGGAGTAATGCTTTGGTTGTGCTGAATACCCCGCTTGTCCTTGAACTTTGTACGTGTTTATATAGAAATGAGGCTTTCATGATTACTGTATTTTCAGGCAGCAACATTAACACAAGACTCTTCAAGCACTTGCAACAAGCAGCAGTCTTGGATAGGGACAGTGACTCCTGTAGCCAGTTGCTGCAGGGTATTAATTGTGTTGAATGCTCTCCTTTCTTCTTGTGCTGAAGTAAGTCTGAGTAGGTAAAGTGTGTCTAAATGTCTTGTGGCTGAATTAAATCCCTTTACAGATTCTGCCACACAAAATGCTTTTTCAGTTATCTGCTAGTACCGTGGTTCTGTTTGGCAGCTGTGTAAGTAATTCCTGTGTGCATCCTCCTGTGACTGTTTCCTTGTTACTCATTGTACTAATGATGCAGCTGAAGGTGTGTGGGGGGAGGGGGTGGCTGCAAGAATCACGCAGCACAGGGACATAATCACAAACGGATTTACTATGCGGGGTGAGTATCGATACCAGTTGCCAATGTGCAGTGTGCATGCCTGGCGTGTGAAGGCCTTGATGGGGGCTGGCCCTGCTGCCTCCTGCCGTGCTTAGTCACGGAGCCTGACGGTTGTGTGCGCCACTTTCCAGCGGTCTTCCATCTCCTGCCTTTCAAACTTGAGTGCGACCATAGGCTGCCAACAGGCTTTCTAATCATGTAGTCCCAGGCCAGGCTCTGGGACTGGCTCCATATCAGGCTGATCAACAGCATCCCACGCCCTCTGCTTTTTGGCCCAGGTGCCCTAGGGAAGCGCCGAGCTAGCAACAGTTACAGTTAACAGTTGATCTAGGGCATCCTTATTCTTCCTGTTCATGAGGGATAAACATGGTCAGAGTTGGCTGGTGTTAAGGTCTCATTTGTCTCAGCCATGTTTTTGGTTGGGCTTTACCCGATGAAGCCTCCTTCAACACGCTTCCCTTGTGCCATGCCGAGCACAGTCTCCGGCCTTTCGGTACTTCCGAGAACATCAGTTTAGATCACCCACGATGAGGACAACCGGCCGCAGCACCGTCTCCCAGGCCTGATTCGGAGAGGCAGATCTCTTGGGGCTCACGGCAGCCGTGTGATTTAATGCGGCCGGGTCCCACCGCTCCCCGCGGGGCCGCGGTCCAGAGCCGAGCGGACGAGGCCGCTGCCACCACCTCCATGCCTCCGCTTCAGGGGGCTGCCCGCCGCGGGGCGGGACGTGGCGGCGGGAGGGCGGGTCTCGGGCTGCCACCGCCACCTTTTCCCCTCTCGCCACTGCTGTGGCAGCAGCTCAGAAACCCCCTCAGTTTA
>JAOEHY010045314.1:0-29088 GCA_025447955.1 Psilopsiagon aurifrons
CTTTCTACAAGACGTAAATGTCCAATGTTGTGATGACTATCAGAAGGTCACTGCCTCCAGCCAGGTGGAGGTAGGGGACAATCAGATTTCCTGGACTGTGTGGATCAGATGGCCTGGCACATCAGTCCTACAGAAGTATAAGGCTCTAGTAGATATCAGTCCACAGTGTACCCTGATGTCATCAAGTTGCCGAGGGGTGGAACTCATTTCTATTTCTGTAGTGACAGGAAGATTGCAAGAGTTGACTGTACTGGAGGCTGAAATCAGCCTGACTGGGAGGAAATGGCAAAAGCACCCCATTGTGACTGGTCCAGAGGCTCCATGTGTCCTTGGGATAGACTACCTCAGGAGAGGGTACTTCAAGACTCAAAAGGGTACAGATGGGCTTTTGGTATTGCTGCTTTGGAGACAGAGGAAATGGAGCAACTGTCCACCTTGCCTGGTCTCTCAGAGGATCCTTCTGTTGTGGGAAGTGCAAATTGTGACCTCAATAGTGCACCGGTGGCAATGCCGCACCGAGACTCTCTGATTCCCATCCATAAGCTGACCCGTAGACTGGAGAGCCAAGGAGTGATCACTAGGACTCACTCACCCTTTAACAGCCCCACATGGTCAGTGCAAAAGTCTAACAGAGTGGAGACTACCGATAGATTATTGTGGTCTGAATGAAGTCACACCACCCATGAGTGCTGCCTTATCGGACGTGTTAGAACTCCAGTATGAACTGGAGTCAAAGGCAGCCAAGTGGTATGCCACAACTGATATTGCCAGTGCCTTTTTCTCAATTCCTTTGGAACAGAGTGCAGGCCACACTTCAATTTTACTTGGAGGGGCATCCACTATACTTGGAACTGACAACCCCAGGGGTGGAAACATAACTCTACCATCTGCCATGGTCTAATCCAGACTGCACTGGAACAGGCCAAGCTCTAGAACTCCTGCAGTACATTGATGACATGATCATGTGGGGAGATACAGCAGAAGAAGTCTTTGAGAAAGGGAGGAAAATGGTCCAAATCCTGCTGAAAGCCGGTTTTGCCACAAAATGGAGTGAGGTCAAGGGACCTGCACAGGAGATTCAAGTCTGGGGATTAAATTGGCAACATGGACGTTGCCAGATCCCTACAGATGTGATCAACGAGGTAACAGCAACGTCTCCACCAACTAATAAGAAAGAAATGCAAGCTTACTTGATTGTGTGGGGTTCTGTAGAATGCACATCCTGAATTACAGTTTGATTGTAAGCCCTCTCTATCATGTGACCTGGAAGAAGAGTGATTTTAAATAGGGCCCTAAGAAACAACAAGCCTTTGAACTAGTTAAACAAGAGATAGTTCATGCAGTAGCCCTTGGACAAGTCCAGACCAGGCCAGATGTAAAAAATGTACTCTACACCACAGCCGGGGAGATTGGTCCTACCTGGAGTCTCTGGCAGAAAGCTCCAGGGGAGACTCAAGGTTGACCACTTGGCTTTTGAATTTGGGGATACAGAGGATCTGAGGCCAGCCACACCCCAACTGAAAAAGAGATACTGGCAGCCTATGAAGGGGTTCAAGCTGCTTCAGAAGTGATTGGCACTGAAGCACAGCTCCTCCTGGCACCCTGGGTGCCCATGCAGGGCTGCATGTTTAAAGACAGGGTCTCCCCTACACATCATGCTACCGATGCTAAATGGAGTAAATGGGCTGCACTAATTACACAAAGAGCTTGAATAAGAAGTCCCAGGCATCCAGGAATTCTACAAGTTATCAAGGACTGGACAGAGGGCAAAGATTTTGGAATGTCAACAGAGGAAGAGGTGATGCATGTTGAAGAGGCCACACCATGTAATAAACTGTCAGAAAGTGAAAAGCAATATGCCTTGTTTACTGATGGGTCCTGCCATCCTATGGGGAAGTATTAGAGATTGAAGGCAGCTGTATGGAAGACAAGCTGCAGGAACTGCAGGAGGATAGGGTTAATCGAGTCAGTTTGCTGAAGTGAAAGCCATCCAGCAGGACTTGGGCATTGCTGAATGAGAAAAGTGGCCAGTACTTTGACTTTATACTGACTCACTGATGGTGGCAAATGCCCTGTGGGGGTGGTTGCAGCAATGGAAGTAGAGCAACTGGCAACACAGAGGTAAACCCATCTGGGCTGCTGCACTGTGGCAAGATATCACTGCCCGGGTGCAGAACCTGGTGGCGAAGGTATGCCATGTAGATGCTCATGCACCCAAGAGTCTGGCCACTGAGGAGCACCAGAACAATCAAGAAGTGGATAAAGCTGCTAAGGTTGAAGTTTCTCAGATGGAATTAGATTGGCAACATAAGGGTGAATTATTTTTGGCCTTGTGGGCCCAAGGCACTTCAGGCCATCAGGGCAGAGATGCAACATATAGATGGGCTCATGATCGAGGGGTGGACTTAACAATGGACACTATTGCCCCGGTTATTCATGACTGGGAAACGTGCTGCAATTAAGCAAGCCAAATGGTTAAAGCCTCTTTGGTATGGAGGATGATGCCTGAAGTGCAACTACGGGGAGGCCTGACAGACTGATTATATCACACTCCCACCAACCCACCAAGGCAAGCGCCATGTGCTTACCATGGTGGAGGCAAACACTGGATGGCTGGAAACACACACTATGCCCCAGGACACTGCCAAGAGCACTCTCCTGGGCCTTGAGAAACAGATTATATGGTGACACGGCACCCCAGAGAGAATTGAGTTGGACAACAGGACTCATTTCCGGAGCAACTGTATAGACATTCATGCCAAAGAGCATGGCATTGAGTGGGTGTATCACATCCCCTTCCATGCACCAGCTTCTGGGTAACTCAAACAGTACAATGGGCTGTTAAAAACCATGCCAAGACAAATAGGTGGTGGGACTTTCAAACATCGGGATACACATTTGTTAAAAGCCACCTGGTTCGTTGTCAACACCAGAGGATCTGCCCACATGGCTGGCCCAGCCAGATTAGAACTTCTTCATACTGTTGGAGGGGATAAAGTTCCTGTGGTGCACATAAAGAATTTTCTAGGGAAGACAGTCTGGGTTATTCCTGCTTCAGGTAAAGGCCAACACACTTGCAAGATTGCTTTTGCTCAGGAACCAGATACACTTGGTGGGTAATGAGGGAAGTTGGAGAATTCTGATGTGGACCTCAAGGGGATTTGATTTTAGGGTAAAACAGCCAATGAACTCAACTGTATGCAGTAGCCTGCTATGTAGCACTTTTATAGCCACAAACTAGGTGTCTTCAGGTCACCAGCGACTGGCCCTGACTTTGCAGCTGTCCATCATCCCAACAAAGATTAAACTTTGACAAAACCAGATGGGCTCAGCAGTGACCAGACGAGTTTCGTGGTGTCATCAGCAGGCAACAATCCAACACTCCACACCATCTCTCCTGCTCTGAAAGGCTATTACAAGAGGTTGAGCCTGACATCATGGACTGGATGAACTCAGCAGCTTTATAGGGATTGGTCCATGCACTAAGAAATGATATCTCTGTCTTTGTGCGTGTGTGTATATGTATATATTCATATATATGAGACATTGAAAAATGTGGGATCTGAGCATGACATGAATGGTATGGAATAAGGGGTGGATACTGTCCTGGCTTCAACAGTAGCAGTAATTTTTTCTCCTTCTTAGTAGCTTGTGTAGTGCTGTGTTTTTGACTTTCAGCCTGGGATCAGTGCTGATAACATCAACGTTTTTACCTTAGTTACTGGGCTGTTCTTATCTCAACCTGTGGGAGTTGCATTCTTTCGATTGTCCTCCTCACCCCTCCACGAGTGGGGGGAGGAAGGAGGAAGTGTGAGGAAGCAACTGTGTGCTTCTGGGTTGCTGGCTGGGCTTAAACCATGACACACACTTTTTTTTTTCTTAATGAGAGTGAGAAAGTTTTCAAATTTCTCACCCAGCTTCATGGTGTGGACTGGAAGGTGGCTCATGATATTGAAGACCTGTTATCTTTCTATGTTGCCCTTTCTGTTTAACCAACCCACCCTGGAATCCGGGTTTCAAGACAAAGTAGCAAAATAGAAAATAAAAATTCAGGTAAAGATAAATGGTCTGTAAGGTGTGTGATGCTGAAATATTTTTGGTAGAAAAGTTTGGAATTGCTTAGATTTTAACATTCTTGTTTAAACTGTAGGGAGAATGTTTTGTTGGTGGTGAATAAATGAAATAATTTGAAAAACACTTGAGTATTGTTTTGGGGGTTTTTGTGTTGATTTTTTTTAAAAGATGAGAAAGATGTCAATCTTAGAAAAAAATACCCTTTTCTGCATTTTTTTCCTTCTCTTTTTACATAAGCATTAGGATACTTACTTTGCAGTAGCAAAATCACAGATTTGGCAGTTCTCAAGTAAAATTTAAGCTAGTGAAAAATGTGGAAAAGTTCTTGCTCAAAAAACAGTTGAAATGTCTCAGTACAAACAAAGCCTACTTCTAAATTCTGAGTAATCTACTGCTACATACCATTTTGAATTAATGAAAGTTTTTATGTGTGTATATCTACAAATTATATTATATTTATTGGAGGAAATCTAGCATTTGATCGAGTTTCTGACCATAAGATTTTGGATTCTTGTTCCTGAAGTTTGTATAATAATTTCTTCAGCCTGTTATTTGCATCCATTTGCTGAACTCACTACTCCAGGGTGAGTAGTGAGTTCAGCAGCATATAATGAGCTATTTTCTTGCTGACTAAAAGGGGAATGGTTTGTTTTGGCTTTAAGTGGTGGGTCTAATACATGGATGTTGCCTGAGCATTATAAAATTACATTGTACTCCACTGGAAAAAAAAATCAATGCCCCAGGTTCAATCTTACAAAAGTTCTGCAGTCTCATTAGAAATACAGGGGTAAATATTTAGCTTCCTTTCCCTTATCCCCTGACACCAGGACTTTCTGAATGCAAGGCATTAGCCTTTGCATCAGTTTATTGATCTCTTAAGGTCTAACTTGCTTCAGGGGCACTATAAACACAATATTGCAAAAGTCTTACTATATCAATATTCATTTATTTTTATTGATTACTTGCTACTTCTAAATACTGGGTACTGAAATAATGTATGCTGAATGACTACTTTGATTAATGAAGTTAAAGTTGGCTCTGGCAACCTACACAAACTATAGGAATGCTTTCTATTATAACACTATTTCTTTTTTTAATATTTGCAGTGACTTTTGTAATTTGGCTTATCATTTGGAACCTCACTGGAAGACAGAATAACAAAACAAGAAGTATTCATAGACTTTCATAATTTACAGTATCATACAAAAACATCCTTAAGTTCAGTACCAAGCACTGAAATTAGTAGGTGAATTTGATAAAATAAATATGTTTCAGAGGGTGAAATTTTAGAGGTTTAGTGTGAGGTGTTTCTTTTTTGTGTGACTTTTAGCATACAGAAAAACGTCTATTTCTCTGTGTGTCTATTATTCATACACATCGATATACTAGTAGGTAAGTTATAACACAAGGCAGATGAATGCATTCATGAGTGTTTGTCCTGAAGCATGGTCAAGGTGCTGTGGGTGCATTTAGTCTTTTCTGTTTCCTTTGTTGCACTTGGAGTCCTTCTCTTCACAGCGTTTCTTTGCAATTAATGGTGGTCTTTATATGTTTGACATAGGAGCCAATATAACACTAGAACTCAGTAAAGAGAAACCCACATACTCAGATTAAAATATCATCTTGTGCAGGTAACATTAATTCACTGTTATTGTCTTGTAGGTGAATGTACAAGAGTTTTCTACAAAATTCTAGGCTTAGGGATGCCTTTGTCTTATGCTTAGATTCTTCCCTCTGCTCTTCCTCTGCCCTTCCCCAGTTCCTCACATGCTATGTTAACATCCTAAGTTAACATTACTGTATATATGGAACTAACAGACATGCAACAATAAAATTTAATCAGATGATTTCTGAGAGGTGTAAATAAGAAGAAATTTTAAATGGATAACCACAGCAAACCATTAGGTTAAACTACAGCCATTTTCCAGTAGGTAGTGTTCCAGCTTAAATACGCATGTATAAAATGTTGAAACAACTGACTGTTCAGGGAAATGTTACTAACTAAAGCAGAATATATTTATATTTAAAATGTTATTTATGCTGAATTTTTTAAAGACCTCATATTCCGCACAGATGCATTTTATACTTGTTAAGTGTTGATATTCAAATATTAAATACAGGAAATAGTGCTCACTCCTTGATTGGCTAGGCTACAAGGCTTTAGGGATTTGTGGAAATAGAGATCATGTGTTTCTGTGTAAAACTTAATTAGTTGAACAGTTTTTCCACTATAATACGCAATAACATTGAGTTTCAAAACCGCTAATAGAACCTTCTGTAGTACGGTGGTAACTGTAGCCATTTATTTGTTCCCTGGGGAAAAGATAAAACTAGCAACAACTATAAGCTTCCTAAACCTATTCTCATTCCCCCAGGATATTCTTAATGGATGTTGCTGTGAGCTAACTCAAAATGGTGTGTATTTAATTACTTCTCATGTATCTGGTATAACTAGTATAGTAATATCTGATGCATTACGGTGAAGTAAAGGTGTTAGTTTCATTCATCTAAGTAAGCAACCACTTCACACCATTAATCTCAATAGAACAGGTTCCTGTAAAACTATAACAAAATTAGAAGACAGCAACTAAAATAGCAGACAGAGTCAAACTTCATCATTGTTACATGCTGTTAAATTGTAAAAAGTACACAGGGCAACTATCACCTCCTATAATTTTTGTTCTGCAAAAAAATGAAGCTTAGAGTGCTTCCACAATCAGAAACTGAAGTCATGACCCACAGATGTTTTCGGAAGGTACTAATACAGACAAAAAAGATACCACCACTCTATGAAAATGTTACCATTGCTTTCTATCTGTGGAGACAAATAGCAGATTCGCAAAAAATAAATCAAGATGTATGTAGATTGAAATCTGTTGTAGAAAACAGTGTCATATACTTCTTAATATTAGATATGGAAGTAAGGAAGGAAGTCTTAGGCTTTTTTTTGGGGGAGAGGGCATGTGCCATTTGGGTTTTTTTGTTTGGGGATTTTTTGGTTGTTTTTTGGGGTTTTTTTGGTTTGTTTTTTTTTTTTTTTTAGTGGGTTGCTACTCAATAAAGCTTTTCAATATGCTACTTTGTTAAATCAAAATGTGTCTTAAAATTAATAAGAATTTTTGATAAGACATTGAATGTTATGATTATGCCTTTGGTGCTTGTTTAGGAGCAAATGAGACAGAGTTTGGAGTCTGAAAGCCAGAAGGGCATGCGTAAAACGATCCCCGCATCCTCATAATTGGTTCTAGTGTCATTAATCAAATTTTGAACGTTAATTCACAACATGGTTTCTGGAGACATGCTTGAAGATTTTTGGCTTCAGGTCTGCATTGCTGATCTTTGAGTGGGAGGTTGAGCAGGGAGAAGGGGGAGTTTACGGAAAAGGTGCTGCTTTTTTAACCTCTCATGATGGACTGTACTGCCCTGCTGTATGAAATGCCTTCAACTTATCTGTATTTAGCACAGGCATGGATCTGTACTGTTAAAGTTATGCTATATCTTCTTGATTTGGACACAGACAGGTGATGACAAATACAGAGACTGCTATGGGAAACCTTCGTTAGGGAAAGTTAAACTAATAAAATAGAAAAACAAAGCCTATGTTTGGGGACTGATGATGCATGAATGTCAATGTTCAGGATGGACCAAACAAGACCCAGACATACGTCTTAGATTAACAAATAGAAACTGTAAGCTTAGGGAAAACTTCTGAAATATTTTCGTTTCCAAACATTACCATTTCGTATTTGCCTAGATCAGTTTCCACCAGCCACTCTTCCCGAAGGTGATTTTCTGCTGCGAGTCATTAAGGTAGAGGAATACCTGTATCTGCTCATGTCGCGCAGTGAGTGCAACTAGATAGCCAGTGATACATGCTAAATGTAACAGTGTAATGCTGTCAGCTTAAGCCTAGCCTGTCTTGCAGTTGTTGGCCTAAGGAAGTCAGTCAAGTTAGGTCACTTTATACCATCAGAATGTGGTCTTTTACCTTTTCAGAAATTATAACCACACATATTACTAAGATACCTAATCTTAGGTTGCATCATTCATGCCACAGTATATTGTGTGATGCATTGCAGTTGAATGCTATTGATGCAGTCTGATTTGCAGAGCTCAGTGACAAATCGGCTTGGGAAGTGGGTGAAAAAAACATAATTTCTTTGATATTGTTGTCAAATAAAGTCTTTTTTACAAGAGCAACTGGTTTAAAGGATTCTGAAGACCTGAGGAGGATTTGCTATTGGGTTAGACACAGGCCAAGTGTTTGAGTTCTGAAAAGTAATCAGTAAATATAAGAAAAAGTATTTTAGTGGTATTTTGTGTGTAGGAGTGGGTCCTGCTTCGATGTGTTTGAGTTCAGTTCTGCCTTGCAGATGTTACTCAGGCATGGCATGGACCATATTAAGCCTTTTTTACAGCAGCCTTGCCAAGCACAAATTCTCAAGAACTTCTGCTTCAAAGAGAGCATACCTGGATCCTGTTCCCCCAAATGCAAACCCAGTGTGCTCTTGATCTGGCAGCCTGCCTGTTTAGCTGATCACCATAAAGAACAGGGTGCTCTAACTCTTTCTCTGAAACACTGTCTTCAGCTGTCTTTTTTTATTCTTAGATTTTTGGCCTATTTTTAATGACAAAAATTCTTATTCCCTTCTAAATCTATTCGAACATGTACTCCAAGAAAAAAAATAAAGCAAATGAACACCACAGACAGACAGATTAATTAAACCTCTCTAAAATTTCTTATTGTTATATCTTTGAAGGAGAAAGCCCATGAATTCATCACTGATACGGGATGTACATATCACAGGTCTTGTTTTGAAATTTATCATTGGCCTACTGAATAGCATAAGTATTTCATTATCTCTTACCACAGTTACTGTATTTATAATGTATTGATAAAAGATGTTGCTTACTTTGTAAAATGCTTTGTGATCTATGGATTCTCTGAAAGGATTAGTTTTATTACTGTCAGCAAACTTACTTGTAATAATCAAAACATCAATCATACAAGCATTCATTCAAAATTTTGGTTTTAATTCTTTAAATAAGGGAAGTAAGTTGCCTGTTGGTTTACAAAAAATACCCTTGACATCAATGTGTCTCAGAAGCGATGCCATCTTTTTTCTACTGCCGCTTTATGTTGTGGTGTTTTTGCTCTCTCTTGTTCCTGACAAAATCTCCTTTCAATTTTAGTCACTCAGACAACTGTTTCTCCATCTTTGAATGATGGCTTTATAAGCAGTTAAGTGAAAAGAGAAATCTGCTGTGCAAAGCTTCTTTGTTATTGATGTTGCTCACTCACTGAAAGTAAGGTTGCAGTAAGCTCAGAGAGTTGATATAAATGAAATTATTTTGCCAGAAAGTACATCTTCAGCAAACACAACACAGTAAAATGCCACACTTAACAATCTTGCTTTCATATCTTGAAAATTTTAATACTTGTCATTAAAACACTATTATATATACCAGAAAGTACACAAGGTTTCCAGATGAATGCAACTCAAACATGTAACTACTGTAGTTTTACATGAAAATGCATCTAGCTATTCTTATCCAGCATAAAAATGCATGAAAACACTGAATTCCAATTCCTAGACCCATCACAACTTTACTGATATTTGGAGCTCTCACAGTGGCCCAATGACAGTAGATGGTGGCAGCATTCTCTTACTGCTGTTGGTATGAAAGGAGGTGGATATCCAGAGTAAAGAATCCTGCCATGTGTCCTTTACCTATGCCTACTTAAGTATTTTCTCCTTTGACTAGAGGTGTATTTATACATAAGCAAAAGAAAATAGTCTTTGTTAGAATGTTCAAGAGCTCACAGAAATGGCCATATTAGCTGAGCATATTGTTTATATTAACCATTTTAACAATTAAAACTAATGCTAATTATCTGCCATTCATAAGCCAGGTCTCAAATGTGAAAGTTCTAAAATAGTAAAACATCATCATATATATATGCATCCAGATTAGCCTTAGGCTTCATGAGGGTTTATGCCATTAATGCCATTAATTACTAACAAGTAATGTAAAATGACCTAAGATGTACTGATGATAAAAGTGCTTTTGTTAGTTTTTATTAAAGTTTCATAGGAATGCAGAGATTTTTTTACTGATTTTTCTTGGATTTTAGCATGTGGTGTTATACAATAAATAAAAGCTTCCATCTTTAGGATTTAGGATTTTGAGGGAAGTGAAGGTAACTGTATGTAACAATGACAAGTTTAGATTTTCAATCTTCAACTCTTAAATCTTTTATCTCAAATTTTTAAATATAGTAGGGACAAATAAGTAGGTTTACTAGGTTTACTTTCCTTTTTGTTATCATATTAGAGATTTGTTCCAATTGTACATAACCTTCTGACTTTTGAGTTGGTTTTGCACTTTGAATTTGGAGAATTTCTTAGAAATCAGAAAATTTCTTTGAAATCCTGAAGGGTGTGACTTTTCCTTATATAGATTATATTCAAGTAAACTTGGCACTTGTGTGCACTGTATACAGTTTGTACTTTGTTTTACTGTCCTAATAAAATTACATCAGTTCCAGAAAACCCCAATTAATCCAGAGTTTTATGTTCATTTTAATTTATTTAAATTGTAATATGGAACATATCCACAAAATCTGCAATAAAATGTGGCACGTCCTGTTATACTGGCGAAAGACAGAAATTCAGTTTATAATGATAGTAATTAGTATAACAGGTCCTTTATTTTGTATTTAAATTTTCTGGCCTCAACTGTTGGTTCTTCCTATGTTTTCACAGTTCTGGAACTTTTTTTCATCCCAAAGGGATACTTGAATGAAGTGATTTTTTTCTACTTCCTTGTACAAAGTTAGCATTGACTTCATTTTCTGCTAGAATATCATATTAAAGTGTCATATTTAGCTCTTGCTCACAATGAACGTAGATACCCTTCAGATTCATTCATGATAATGGTCACTCAGTCCTTGCTTATGTCTCACGTTCCTTTCTCCTGAAGCTAAAATTTGACATTTATTGTTTCTTGTTCATTTGCTTGTTTGTTTGTTTGTTTGATATAAGCATAACTATCCAAGCCACATTTGCTCGTCCTCAGGAATTTTTGGGTCTTCCCTTCTCTTCCTTTTCTCTTTTTCCTTTCCTAAAATCCATTAAAAATTATGAGACATAAATTTTAGAAACCCTAGGAAATTTTTATTACTGGCTGAATGGGACTTGCAGGTATGCACCTCTTGAAGTGAATTTTTTCACAGAGGTACCATTATCTTTTGCATACCTCCCTGCATACATGACGCAAAGAGAGTTTTCTGAGAGCAATTAATTGTCATTTTTTTGTCTTGACTCAGTAACATTTTTCTCTCTTAAGTCAAAGAACAGAATCTTATGGTAGAAAAGAATGCCTGTCATTTTTTTGAGTGACTACAAGTTTCTAACTTTTACCTGCTGTATTGAGCCATGTTGGTAAATGTGCAGATGAAACATTATTTAGCAAATATTTTAATGTTGTAATTCTTGTTACTCAAAATGATTTTTAATAAAGACCTGTTCTTAGGCGACTAAGCAAAAAATCCTGAAATCCTACTGAAATTAAAAAAAAAAAAAAAAAAAAAAAGGTATTTTTAGCTAAGAAGGAGGTAAGTCTTTCTGACCTATACATTAAAATAGTAGGTTCTGAATGGTGGCCTCAGGCAGATAATTACATGTGGAGTGATGGCAGTAGAATACTGGAATAGTTATAAAAAATTAATGAGTTTACATATGCTATAAAACATCAGATGCATTGGTAGCTTTTAGAATACAGGAAACTTTGAGACATTGACACAAATATGGTCAGAATGGCAATAAGGGATCCAAACCAAGAAGAGGAGAGGGTATAAATCTCAAAATAAGAGGCAAATTAAATTGTTGGTTGAGTTCTTGTTATGACTAAGCTGACTCTTCGAATTCTTCTAAATAGTCCAGTGCATAAAAAACTAACCAAACAAAAATTTAACCGAAACTACTTTTTCATTGCATAATGTCTTTTATTTCTCACTTTTTCTAATGCTCTAGCCTTTAGACTGCATCTTGCTATGAAGAATTACGACCAAAACCACCCGTGCCAGAGGTTCTGCTCTAAGTATTTTAAAAGGAAGTTAGAATCGTAGAATCATAGAATAGTTAGGGTTGGAAAAGACCTTAAGATCATCTAGTTCCAACCCCCCTGCCATGGGCAGGGACACATCCCACTAAACCATATCACCCAAGGCTCTGGCCAATCTGGCCTTGAACACCACCATGGATGGAGCATTCACAACTTCCCTGGGGAACCCCTTCCAGTGCCTCACCACCCTTACATTAAAGAATTTCTTCCTCATATCCAGTTTAAACTTCCCCTGTTTAAGTTTAAACTCGTTACCCCTTGTCCTCTCACTACAGTCCCTAATGAAGAGTCCCTCCCCAGCATCCCTATAGGCTCCTTTCAGATACTGGAAGGCCAAGTGAGGCCTCACAGGAGCAGAGTAGAGGGGCAGGATCACCTCCCTCGACCTGCTGGTCATGCTCATTTTGATGCAGCCCAGGATACGGTTGGCTTTCTGGGCTGTAAGGGCGCACTGAAGATGGCTCATGTTCCTTTTTCCATCGACCAACAACCCCAAGTCCTTCTCCGCAAGGCTGCTGTAATGTTGTTGAAAGAATGAAGTTATTCAAAGCAGTTTATAAAGCTGTGATCATGACATATGGTTCTCTATTGCTGCAAGACCATGGATTTTCATTTTTCAGCCATAACTGGCTGAAATATGAGCTCCCCATATCTTGGGCAGCAGTGAGCATGAGCTGTACAAGTCTAGTGAACGTTGCAAGACATTATGCTCTCACAGCTTTAAATTTATTGCTAAGGCATTGATGAGGGACAGAGTAGATTCTGTTAAATATCTACCCAGCAATACTGTCTTTCTTGGGTTTATTCTGTATTCCCTCTGTACCCATTACGCTAGTGTGGATGCTGGTGCATGTCACGGTTTAAGCCAGGCCCGTAACTCAGAACCATGCATCTGCTTTCTCACCACCCAGGGCAGGGTGGGGAGCAGAGCTGAAAGAATATAAAACCCACAGGTTGAGATAAGAACAGCCCAATAACTAAAGTACAATATAAAACTACTACTACTAGGAATAATTATAAGGGAAATAATAAGGAGAGAGAATATAACTTTTACAGCTGAACCCAGGTCTGTGTGTCAAGGGTATCTCAGGAATTATTTAATTCTACAGATTTCTGAAATTTCAAGCCAGTGTGTTCGTTAAATATTCAAAAGAAACTTCCAAATTACTTAATTGAGTCATTACTGCAGCCAGTAGCATGAGGTGGAAGAGCCATGCAGAAATGGGAATACACCACCAGTGTCTGAAGATGCATAAAACAATAGGATTAGTGTATTGCTACATGTCTCTCATATGATTTTTCAAAAATAAATGTTTGTTTAGTAGCAAGAAACATTTTTTAACTGCACAATAGGTATTTCTTCTGTAATGACCAAGGGTCACAACTCCATAATTGGTAGGTAATACAGATTTACCACCATGACGTGATATTGATACCAACAGACAGATGATAGCTTTTAAAAATAGAGTTGCTCTTCATTTATTAGCAAACAGATAATGTCCTGAGTTCATATGTAGCAGTCATTTTTGTCCTTCTTAGTAGCTGGTGCAGTGCTGCTTTTGAGTTCAGCCTGAGAGTGACTCTGATAACAGCAATGCTTTTAGTTGTTGCTAATTAGCATTTACTCTGATCAAGGACTTTCCAGTCTTATGCTTTGGCAAAGAGTAGGGGAATGGAAAGCTGTGAGGAAACAGAGACAGGCACCTGACCCAAACTAGCCAAAGGGGTATTCCATACCACAGCACGTCATGCTCACTATATAAACTGAGGACAGTTACCTATAAGGCCCAGATCACTGCTCGGGTCAGGCTGGGTATCAGTCAGCGGGTGGTGAGCAATTACATTCTCTTCCATTGTTGTTTCCCATATCATTATTATTATTGGTGGTAGCAGTAGTGACTTGTGTTATATCTTAATTACTGGACTGTTCTTATCTCAATCCGTGAGATTTACATTTTTTTGATTCCCCTCCCCATCCCTCTGGGAGCAGGGAGAGGAAGAAAAGAAGCAGAGAGCAAGTGGCTGTGTGGTTCTGGGTTACCAAATGAGCTTAAACCATGAGAGATATACAGTTCTGGAGAGGTTTTCCAACATATCCATGTGTAAAAACGTTGCTTTATGGACCCAGTTTGTGATGCTTTTAACCTCTAAAGGGGCATCAGAATTTCCATGTGGTGGAGAGTTCCAAATTTTCTAAGTTCTGTTAATAAAATGCCTATTTTTAATAATATTCAGAAATTGTGCATCATGCCCAGGAATCATCATTAGCTCTTGAGAAGTTTTTGGTTAAGAGTTTTAATTGCCATAAATGCTTAGAAAACGCGGCATGGTCTCTAGCATTCCTGTGCCATATGTGGTGAGGGAAGAAGGAAGAACTTGTTCTTAAAACAGTTCATAGCCGTCTTTATAATAAAAATGACCAGCTCTCTCAAAATGCCAGTAGGTTATTTTCAGCTGTAGTCTTCATTTCTAAGTAACAGGTGTTTCTCTCATTTTAACAGATATTAGTAAAC
Source organism: Psilopsiagon aurifrons (assembly GCA_025447955.1). Lineage (NCBI taxonomy): Eukaryota > Metazoa > Chordata > Aves > Psittaciformes > Psittacidae > Psilopsiagon > Psilopsiagon aurifrons. Next base: position 14,715 of record JAOEHY010045314.1, read on the forward strand.
CAAAATTTTCCAAAATACCCATTAAAGAACTTATCTATAATCTGAATGAGGTGTTTACTTGATACAGCTGCATGGCAGTCTTTGCTTGCCCCAGCTCATTACTGAAGTCAATGGCAATTCTCCAAAACTAGTTTCTGTTACAATTCAATGGACAAGAAATGTGGGGCTTTAAGAGAGTTTTCTGCTCTTTGGACAACATGTCGTTACTTGGGAATTTATGCTGCCGCTTCATACCTGTAAACAGTTTTAAGCCACTGCTCATCCTGAAGCTGAGTTCAAATACATGGCAGCTAAATGGCAAGAAAAATTGTCCTACACTTGGAAACCCTAATTGCAATAAACAGTTTAAACTGATCTCTCAACACAAAATATTGCAGGTCAACAAACATGATAAATTCCATAAAAGGACAATACCCTCTTGGCTTAGATAATTAGCTGAACAGATTTTATTGTTAAATTCTCTAATATGAAAATCTTTAACTTTCAGAGACAGTCATGTTGCCATCAAAGTCAACTGGAGAAACTCTCTAAGACTCAGTTTGCAGTTTTAGAAAGCAGGCATTCTTTATTGCAGCATTGGGCACACACACGAATAGTCTTGCAAAGTAACGTGCCTGTTACTTGCTACAGCAGCTCTGTGTTTAGCATATACACATGCATATTTACAGCTTTCCCAGGAAATTATTTATATATTCATGAGAGTTCCAAGAACTAAGTGTAATATTTGCATTCTAATTAAGCTCGCACTTTCTTGCTGAGTGGAGGTCTCAGGTGATCACTCATAGTCTTCCTCCTTGTGTTTACTGAATGACCTCAGTGCTTGACCATGCTCACAAGGTCCTAATGCTGAGTTAGCAGTTGGTATGTCCTTGCTGCTGTTCTCTTCAAGTCTCACTCCATGCTCTGTGTCACTCTGTTACCTTGAAAGCTGGTATCCTTCGTCTTATTTACTCTCTCTTTAGTTGTTATTGGTTCCATGATGTTCCTTCCCCCTGTCAGCCAAAAATTGTTTTTTCTCTATGTGTTAGCAAGTTAGAACAGTTTACTGTATTCCACTGTGTTAAAGACACACACACTATTGTTAGTTTAAACCCACAGTTTAAGCCTACAGTCACAGACCGGTATGTTACAATTTTTAATTTTTCCCTGCTTGCATATTGTATTATTATGTAGTTAAGTTACAAGGGTAAGAAACCTAGTATCTTTATGTGTGCAGGAACAGTTCAAAGTGGTTTGAAAAGCAGTATTCATATTTAATTTCATTAGTTTTCTTTCATTTATTGTGGTATTCAGGCTTGGTTTCTCTTCACGTTTACAGACACACAATCATCAAACAGTCCACCACATATTTTCCAAGCCTTGTGAGCTCCAAGATAAATACATTGCAGGAATTTATTAATGAAAATAGAAGCATTCTGAAGGCTGTATCACATTTGCAAAAGAAATGAGTTGAGTTGCATCCCACCAGTGTTGCTATCTCCTGGCTTGCCACAAATTCTTGGCTTTATTCTGGCTGTCAAACCTGCAGAAAGAACACCAGTTCTAGGGTGGACTTTATGCCTTCTGGGTATTAGGCACTATGCAGAGAATTCTAATTCCTGGATAGCTTAGATATCAGCACAGCAGAGGTATTGATGTACTGTGACTGGTTGTCAGCATGATCTATTGATAAGGGTTTCAACAGATGCTGGAATCCAAACAATAACCCTTTGAAAGGTGCTTTTCAGAGAAAGATGGTATTTTGCCAGAGTCTCCATGCAGAGGCTTATAAGGTGTGATGATTATTTTGGAAATGGTTAGTGTGTTCTTCTTTCTCTCTCAATTAAAAGTGTATGCAATTAGTGATTGAAATAGAGCTGTCCTACTCATAGTTTTCTTATATCAAGAGAAAAAGGAGGGGAAAATCAGGTAAAGATGTCAATATTTTTGTTAGCTACATGACATAACAATACATATAGTGACTATATGTACACTGTTAATGTACATATAGTGTGCATAGACTTTCTTATTCATTTCAAGACATAAACTGTTGCTGTAATTTTGGTGGATATTGCCTAAAAGGTGAATGTTATTTGGGCATTTTTTCATACATACATGGCACTGTGAGTAACTGCACTTCCGGGCAGTTTATCACAGTACATTAAGTAAGTTCAGGTTACCTGCAATCTTTATATCAAAATGATAGAGCTCGAGTCATAAATTCTGAAAATTTGAGCTTTCCTAAAATAAAAATCAAAATAATACTCTCATAATCTGATCAAGCCTGTATAATCACAAAAAAACGTTGTGGCAGGAACTAAAGGAAAATATGGTTTGTTCAGTCTCTTACAAATTGATAAACTCTTGCAACTTTAGAGGAATGACCCTTTCAAACCAAAATAATCAAATTTATACCTTGTCAGTTTGATGAGATTTGTAATTGGAAGCTGATGATTTTTTAGCAGTACTGTCAGTCTGCTTTTCAGATCAATGCCAATGAAATATTTTATGATATAACCATCATTTCCCCTAGAATTTGAGAGTTGTAATACCAAAAGTAGTCACATCTAACTATATTGATCCAGCCATAAATTATATGGCAAACAAAAGGAATTGTATTGTTTTGTCAAAATATTCTCAATAGGGAGCAACATTCTTTGTTAAAACAGGATATGTTGCACTGAAATGAAAAGAAAGTTTCATTTCAAGAATGATCTTTCTAAAAAGCAGAGGAAGACCTTTACATAGATTTATTTGATGGAAATAGCACAAAAGTGATAGAACCGAGATTACATATTGAATTCCTTTTCCCTAATATAAAGAAAAAAGGCACCTAAAAAGTGTTAATCAACATGTGATAACTTTATTCCAACAATGTATTTTCTGATTTCTTCAAGTAGTTAAATGATATCTTTTGTATTTGGAATCATTCTTATTTCCTGTCAAATCTTCTATTGATCTATGAAATATTGCATAGAAATTTTATATTGTATAGAACTTTTATATTCACAGTGAGATTGCTGTGATCAATGGACACACTAAACATTTGCATAATGACCTTCAGAAGAAAAGGAGTAATCTGTTAAACAAAACCTATGAAATAAGTAAAAATTTTTAAGAAGCTATTTCCAGTGTGTACATGTACCAGATCATAGAATATGGAATCATTTAGGTTGGAAAAGACCTTTAAGATCAAGCACAGCCTTTAATCTAGCACTGCCAAGTCCACCTCTAAACCATGTCCATAAGCACCACATCTACGCATCTTTTAAATGCCTCCAGGGATGGTGACTCCACCACTTCTCTGGCCTGACTGTTCCAACGATTAGCAACCCTTTCAGGAAAGGCTTTTGTTCAAATATCCACCCTAAACAGCCCCTGGTGCAACGTGAGGCTGTTAGTTCTCATTCTATCACTTGTTACTTGAGAAAAGACTAATACCAAGTTCACTACAACCTTCTTTCAGGCAGTTGTACAGAGTGATAAGCTCTCCCCCTGAGCCTCCTTTTCTCCAGACTAAACAACCCCAGTTTCCTCATCCACTCCTCATAGGACTTGTTTTCTAGGCCCTTCACCAACCTCATTGCTCTTCTCTGGACATTCTACAGCACTTCAGTATCTCTCTTGTACTGAGGGGCCCAAAACTGAACACAGTATTCAAGATTTACATAAATGGAGCAATTGCTTACTCAGTGGGTTGACAAGATCATGATTTGGGATTACTAATCATATTTCCATTCACAGATTTGTTTATCAGAAGCTTTAAGGTCAGTAGGACTTGAGGCACTGGTTTTAAGAGGAGACAAATCAACTCTTAGAAAAGTAAGGAAAATCGTATAAAGATTTCTTCTTATGTGGCATAGTTCTATAAAAGACCAAACAGTTATGCAATATAAATTAATGATTTTAGATGTTTCTATTGATCACACTAACTTGAAGGACTTGCATCAGTACCACCCTATTAAAAAATCTCTTGCAATACAGGTTTGTGCAGCTTAAAAAAAATCCCTAATTGCTATAGAGTTTATCCATCTGCAGTTATACTCTTTAGGATATCACAAGTTATTTAAGCTTGAGGAAGTGTGAGAAAATTGTTCTTACTTTTTTTTTTTTTTATATATGGTGAAAACCTGCAACAAATAAGGCATCCTGATACTTTTTAAAGGTAATCATCTGCCTGTGACTCTGCACAAAGAATTGTTGATTCAATAAATAGCACATTTGTAAATCCTACATTTTAGATTGTTTTCACTTTTAAGGGCATTTTCTTCAAAGCAAATTTTTTTAAGTTCCCTGAAGTACTATACTGTGACTGTGAAATGCTGTGTGGAAAGCAGGGCAGCACTAGATCTCCCTGCAGGAAAGTATGTGACTGTGACTCAGACTAGCTGTTTCCCACAGCTACAGTTCTTGGTGCAGGTTGCATGCTGACCTAGCAGCAAAACTTCATCTCTGCACCCTGGGGAGCAAAGTCATTGTTCCATGAATTTTCAGCCATGCCATTACCTGGAAGCATGGGATAAAAATACTAGGCTCAAGTTATTTAAATGACAGCTATTCAGCATTTCAGCATTCTGAGAGTAGAGTTTGAAATTCATTGAAGAGACATTACTGAAGTCAGGCATACACTTGCTGCTGATCTTGTAAAATGTTATGTAGGCTGGGCAAGTCGCAAAGGCTCTGGAGCAAATTATGGACATACATGATAATACTTAGTGATAATATTCTACTGATAACCGATCATCATCCTGATAGCAGTGTTCCATTCATATAGATAAATGCCAGATTAAATTTCCAATTTAATGGAAATGGAGATGTGTGGGGAATATAGAATCATAGAATAGTTAGGGTTGGAAAGGACCTTAAGATCTCTGTAATACTGGATATGTAGTAATTAAAAGACCCTCTCTTGAAATATTTCCTTTAAGTAGACAAATACACAAAGGTAGAATCCAGCTTTAAGCAGAGAACTGGTTTTGCTGCAGAAATTTGCTCAAATCCACCTCAATCCTTCTCAGCAGTTTTGTGGTGGAACTGAATAATGTTCCAGCTGAAGAAGGACAGAGCTAGTGGCAGATATTGAGAAACAGCTTTTGAAAGCTGAGTTTACTCTTTGTGTTATTTCTGCTTTGCAAGGTGTTTATTCTGGGTGTTCTGGCGGCTGAAGTGGAAAAATCCTTATGCATATACCTTGGCCTTCTCTCCTCTAGTAGGAGCAGCTCTTCTCAGCACATAAGGCTGTCTTAAAATGTCTGTTGGAGGATACAGATCAGAAGGTGTTTGGAAGAAGGCTGTTCCTGCTAATGCAATTGGTTCCCCATTTCCAGAGGGCCAGAGAAAGTAAGCTGTCTGCCTCCTTTTGAGCCTGCTGCTTGAAATTGCTGTCTACTTTGTGAACTGAACTAGCTGAGTTTGTCTGCTTGTGATGATTCGCAGGATGGGGACTTTCATGTATTTATAGCAATAATAAGATTAAGAAGACAGGAGCTCATGACATTAACAAGTTTTTTAAATTGCATTTCTTTGGTTTGACATCTATTAAGATTTTATTCTTAGTGAAATTATTATTAATTTTGTTACTAAAAACAATAGAAGCTTTGTACTTAAACCAGTGGCACCTGTGGCTTTGTTTGTATTTCTCTTTCTACTTGAACAACTTAGGCTGGAAAACTGCCCAGAGAAATCTGTTTGCTGGGAGTAGAGACCTGAAAAGCTGGATTTATACATGAGATGAGGGTGAAAAGATGAAAGGAATTCTAATGTAAATAACAACCGGTATCAATAAAGTTATGTATCAGTGATGAATTAATATGTAGTTCAACTTCAGAAAGCTTAAATGTATGCTAGCATTTGGCCAGATAAAAACTGGATTTGGGTCCTACAGTTCAAGAAATAAAATTGTCATTAAAGAATGCTTATAATTAGCTCATAAAATAAATCTGGAATAAAACACAAAATAATGGAAATAATAAATAGGGTGGGGGGATAAAGAAAACTAAAACAGAATGCACATTACAGGCATTATGAATGTTATGTCTGTAATTATCACTCCTACTAAATAAATGTAAAAGCTAAGTTTAACATGATTCAAAAGAAGCAGAGATATGTTTACCCTAAATGCGTGGAATTTTACAGAAACATTTATGCAGACAGCCCCTATTTTAGGAGTAGCCATTATTTATCTGTTTATCTTCTTTTGCTTTTTAAGGTGATTCCTTGCTGATAAACTGTTCTCTTCAGCATATGGGCAAAACTGTGACCTGGAAATTTGCAATTCTGCCTACCTTCATGACATGATGAAATGTAAATTTGTTCTTGCTGTTTCCAAAGAACTTTTTGAAATGAATAATAAAGCCAGCAGAAGAAATAGGGTTACTGTTTCACAGAAAATTAAGATTTTTCCTTATTTTGATTTTGATTTAGACCTGTTTATAGTTGGAATTTCAAATTTTGTGTTGAGATCAGTTAAAATTTCATTTTAGAAACAGCAGAGCATGTGATGAAGCAGACCCTGTAGCTTCATTGGTATTCTTGTCAGTTTTTCTGCTGCTCTTGGCAGAGAAGCTGCCAGGGATACCAATGTCACTGGTCAGTCAGGTTGTTCCTAAAATCTGTAACACCCTAGTTCCCCCAATGACTACAATATTATCCACAGTCTTTCCTTTGAAGCTGCAATCTTGAAAGTCTAACAAGTTGGCTTGCTTGTTTGGTTTAGAATCTTTTTCCTCCTGAATCCCTTATTATGGAGAAGCAAATGTCCATTTCCATCACTGGGAGAAACATTAGCATCAGGATGGGTTGGCTAGAGAGAATATGCAGTACTGACCCATGGACATAGAGCTCAAATTTCTACCATTAAAAAAAGGGTTAATGCCCTTCTGTTTCAGCAATATTTTTTAGATTTCTTCCTGAACTCAGCAGATTTTATTAGTGTCACTGGTGGAATGAGCTGCCTCTATGTAGAGCTCCCATGGTTTCTGAACTCTGAAATATGAATTTTCTGTTGTTATAATGCAGAATATACCAGCACTGCTCAGGTTTTGGAGACTTTCGTAACAGAACATGTAAGTTTTCATTTATTTTTATTCTCTTCAGTAAACTTTTTGTCTTCAGTGAGAGAAAAGGACAAAGGTGGTTACAGTGACACCTGAAAATAGCCAGCAGCCTGCCGTCATTTTTTCATATCCATGTTCCAGATCTGCCCAAGTCTACAGAGGCCACATCGTCTGTATTTTAATTCTGGGTTGCCTGCTTCTGACCACCTGTTACCCTCAGGGCAGATCAGGGAAACTCTTCATAAATACATATTTGCTCTGTAGAGCAACTGAAAGGGTAATGCTGAGGTAGAAATGACCCAGATACAGCTATGCTGGGGCTTTGGAGATGCATCTGGAGTAAATGTTCTGTGAATTGCTACAGTGATGTATTCCCTTGAAGAATTTTACAAATAAGCCTATGTGACCAAGTTGTGGTTTTACTTGTCTTTCTTCACATACTAAATATTCATCTTCTCCAATCTTCTCTAGGTTGTGATTGCTCTGTGTTCATTACTGGCACGTGTATATTTGCTGAATCTATGAATTAGTTATCAGATAAAAACTAAAGACCTGAAACAAACAACAGCTTAGTCAGTTTTGCTTTCAATATAATCTCCCTACCTCTTTAACAGAAACAAATTTAGTGCAGTGTCACTGCAGGTAGAATATTTTTTAAGAAGGTGCCTGCTACCAAAATAAGATTAAAGCTGACATTTTGACTTATGTCCTTCTAGTTGAGGAAGACATTATGAAAAATACTTCTGATTATAAAAATCACTTTGGTGTCCTATGCTATGAAAAGCAGTATGTTACAGAGGGTTGAGCAATGAGAATTCAAGAGGAGAGTTCATGTAGATTAATCTGCCTGCTGGTATGCCAGTTAGCCAATCAGATTCTTTCACTAGCTTACCAAGTTATGATGTGCTTAGCACTGAATTTGACTTCTTATCAAAGTTCTGTAAGTCAAGTGGGATTGATACTTTTATAACACCTGCACTTGTTGTGGCTTTTTTCCCCCCTTTATTTAATTAAATAAGAAAGTTATTGGAATTGCATTTTCTATCTTTGCTGTGCAGACCAAAGTGAGTATAAACACAGTGAGTGTAAAGCTGTCATTGATGTGCTATGAGCTCATGATTTTAATCTAGCTGGATGAATTGGACAACTATATATTTTATGACAGTCATAGCTAGTCTACAGGAGTTATTTGAGAAGCATAAATTAGCCATATGTCCAGGTGTTCCATTAACAAATATTTTAATATGAACATTGATCTTACTGAATATGGCATCTCAGTTATAATAACAATGTTTCTGTTCTTGTATTATGTCTAGATATGCATTTTAACTTTCTTCAGAAGATATTAGCGTTATTGAGCCTTCAACAAATAAGCTGCATAAGAAGAAACTCCTTGTTAAGGGCCAGCTCCTGGTCTGCTGTAAATTAGTATGGCTTTGCTGACTTCGGGGAAGAGGATCCAGACATGCATCTCCATTTGAAAATACATGCATATTGGTATTCAAATAGCCACATCAACTTAGCTCACACTATGAGGGCCTGTGTTCTGCTCAGTGCAGAGTTGCCAGTTGAGAAAAAAAAAAAAAAATGTGTTTAGACAGAACTTAAGAACTGCAGAGAACAGTCTGATAGTTCATGGATAATGTTCTATGATTTGGGACACTATCAGAAATGATTCAGAGCAGCAGTGTATTTGTAGTTTGCATATATCAGCCTTGACTACAGTGGATTCTAAGCAAAATGACTCGTAGCTAAACGCAAAATGTCTTATGCCATTGATACCAGTATCGACATATTTATACATATTTTTCTCTTAAATGTAAGATTGAAATTTTTAAAATTAAAGCTATAACATTTATAAATACAATACTATATACCTCAGAGTTCTGAGATATATAGCGTCTGTTATAAATCAAAGATGTACATTTCATAATGTGAAATACTTATGTACAATTATTAAAAGGCAGTTTTATGACTAACAATTACATTTGAAGTTTTGTAAACTGAAATAAGAAACTTGTGCTATAATTTTAAAGAGTAAAAGCTAATTGCCTATTAAGGGGCAAGGAGCAAGAAGAAATTCCTTCACCGTTAGCTTTTCACAGCTTGCTTGGAGGTAGATGATGACCTTACATTAAGAAAGTCATCATGCTTCTTTCTTTATGCTCTAATAGACCTTGATAGTGAATCATAGGGCTTAGCAGGCACATTTATACTCTTCATGATAGACAGAAGCAAAGCTGTGAAGTATTGTAGCAAATCCAGGATAAGTCATCACTAGATGAGTAAGCAGCCTATTGATACTTCTTATTCTCTTTAATAAGATCCTGACAGATAAGAAATTATACTGTATGGTATCTGAACTATAAAAAGGTTACTGAAACTATTGGTGCAGTAATTGAGCGTTGTTTTGTGGTATTTCCTGCTTATGTCTAATGCTCTATATGTTACTGCTCTTCTCCCCTGATATCAGAGTTTGCCAAGAAGACAATAATTTAGTAGATGGACCAGTTGTCTGACACACTTCAATGAATTCACCCTTTGCTCTATAACTCAAGAGATAAGGCATAGGTGTAAGTCTTAAAAATCATGCAGTATGTTAAACTGGCAATGTTTGGATAGACAGATTTTCTGAAATTGTATTAAAATTATCAGTGAATCAATACTTAAACAAAATGTTGAAATTAACTCTCGCTTTAATGACGATCATCAAAAACTAAGTTCAGTGCCCCAATCTGCTCATCCATGGTAAATATTTCTCAAGATGTTGCATCTGAGATAGGAATAAATAAACTAATGGACAATGCTGAAATGTTATAGAACAACTTGGCTTTAAGAAAATAAAATATTTCCCTATATAAGCATACACACACTCTCCTTGTGTGTCATTTCTTCTCAATGTTCCTCAGAAAGAATAATCTCTTGTCAGCATTCAGTGCCTGTTAATAGTTACAGTTTTCTTCTGTACCATGACATTATCTTACTGGACTTACAGGGACAGATACAGAGACCAGACTAACATCACAGTTTGACAGTCAGAATTTCAACTGTGGACTTATATGAATTATATTTATTTCATAGGCACAGTCAGTAAAGCTTCAAACCACTGGAGTAAATCATGGATTTATGCTTCATGAGTAGCTGCTCTTTTAAAACTAAGTCTCCTCAGTCTTCTCAGCCTGCATGTTATACTGAAAACAAAATTTAAGTTAAGTTAATACATTGGATAATGTTGCTTTGAAAGGGTTTGATTGATACACTCATCCCTTTTGCTCTTTCAAAGACAAATGGTGGGTATGTGATAACTCCAAGAGACAAAGCAAGATAACTCCAAGGGGCAAAACAAAATCCCTTTGTTTCTCATTGAAAAATGATGAAGGAATGAAGGAAAAAATAAATCTATTTTTCATTTTTGTTTCTAAACACTGGGAAAAATAATTTTAAATTTATTTTTTCTTTCTCCCCCTCCCCCCTTCATTTTAGGCCTTGAATGAAATGCTTAATTTTCCAGCCAGGAGGTGGACAATAAATACTACTTTAGAGTGCGGAGACAATGTAGTTGGTCTGTAACAGCAGTTGTCTCCATCTCTTGCTATATGTATGGAGCTGCTGTACTTCTTTCCCTCTCTGACCACACTCCTTTATTCTGAATAGGTTCTTGGATAGGAAGACAGATACAACTTGTGATGAAGGGAAGTAGCTGGTTGTACTTCCTTTTTGAGCCCTGATAGCAACTTTTAGAAACTTAGTAGATTCTTTTTTTTCTACTTTTTAATCAGCTAAACTTGCAAACAGACTGGGGAAAAAAAATACAGTGTAGGAATATTAAATGTTATTAAGAAAATCATACCAAGAGAATATTGAGAATTACCAAACTAATAAAGTGATTTTTACTTACTTCTGAAGTTCACTTTCTACATATGTAGATCCTAAGCAGAAATAAGGAGTTCTTATGGATTGTCAGAAATACCCTATATGGTCTAAATATTTCTCTAAGGTTCACTGAAGGGAGCAAAGCCAGAAAAGATCATGGGGTACTGATACAGGGAACTGGTTAAATTGCAAGTTTTCCCTTTTTTCTTAAAGTAGGCAAGTGAACAGTTCCTACAACTTTCTATATTTTTTTATTAAATAATATTCTCTGAGTAATCACTCTTTCCCAGCAAATTTTTAAAGTATCAGAGGAAATGTATAGATAATTTTAAAACTGCTTCCTCATGCCAATTAATTGTATGAGCTATGTCACATAAGCAGTGCTTGCAAGCTTGATATATCAAATCTGACATGTCAGTGAGTTATTTACCTGGGAATTTGTCATAAGAAAAAGTGAATACTTAGATTTTCAGAAGGGAAACTGAACCATAATGTTTTCTAACAGGAGAATCATGATCTTAAACTCTTACCTGTGGGAAGTTGCCACTTCTTTGTGTATTGTGATTTACCTTGACTTTTCCCAGATGTGTACGTATTACTGGCAAATACTGACCAGTGTAAACTTAGCTCCTAAAATCTGCAAAATGGCAAATAGTACTTTTAAATATTAAATGCCAAGTAGTAATTTTAAATAGTTTTGCTGTTAGAAAGATGACGAAAACTTTCAGTCTTTCCTGCATCACACAGATTAGAGATAGCAGTGCTGAGTAACTCTACAGCATTTTGAAGATCAGCCTTTGAGCTTCGCTTGCAATTAAAATGCAGCTTTGCTGGTATTCTCAGTAAGACTGCCCCAAAATTATATCCATGCAGATATAAATAAATACTATTAATGTCCTCCTCCTCTATCAGAACTCTTTTCTGCCATTTTCATCAAATATCACAAGTTTCATAACCTGCAAATTGATAACACTGGAAAGAATGCAGACTTAGTTACAACTGGAAATTGAAGTTCTGAAATAAGAGACTGCTAGCAGGTACACTGAACTTCAAAAGTAAAGAGTGCTAGGAAGCTGGCAGCTGAGACTTCATGGAAATATGAGAAGAAAATAATATCAAACAGCATGATCTCTATACACTTCTGCAACCCATTATTGTAGGATATTGTATATTACAGTAAACATGTAAATACAAAATGTAAAACCGTAAAATACAAATATAAAATGTAAAACTGAATACAATATTCTGTCAAGTAAAGAATCAGAGGGCACAATACTATCTGAAATGAATGTATCGAAGGCTCATGTGGTGCGTCAAACCAGTCATGTTTTAACGGATCAAAGTCCTCAAGACACATTCCTGTCCTTTACTACATTACCAAAAGCTAACTAATAAACGAGTCACAGCAAGTAGCATTTGAACGTGTTTAAGTACATTATCTTAGAAGTACTTATGCTAATAATTGAAAATGGCAAAAAAACTGGAAGGAGAAATCCTCAGAGTGCCTAAGATACTTTCTGTCCAACTGTTAAAATTAGTAATATTGCTTCATGCTGTCTAAAAAAGTGGATCTTGGAAGGGAAAGTTGTGCTTTCAATAGTCATACAATCATAGAATCATAAAATAGTTCAGACTGGAAAGGACCTTAAGATCACCTAGTTCCAACCTGGTACTTTACTTAATATACCTATATCTCCGATTTGCCTTATTGTACTTCTTCACTATATATAGAGAGAGGTATTTACCTAATCCACATTAGTGTGCTTGCTTTAAGTGTACTTCTTGGCGTTAGTGTTTTTGTTTAATGAACTCTGCATATTACAGAGCTAGTGTGTGGTCACATTGTCGGGTACCCTGTCAGCAGAACAGAGTAGTTGAATAATAAAAAATGTGTGGAGAAAGAACAATTTAAAGCAAAGATCCTGGTCACAAATACGCTAGTGAAAAATATTTAATTTATCTACTGAATTTTTAGTTACAGTTGCATTAAAAAAAATGAGAGGCACAAACAATCATACTACCCTGACCATGAAGACAGTAAGTATGTAATTTACAGAGATTCTCTACCTAGGAGCTGAAAGATTCATAGAAATAACAGATAAATCTTTAGACACCCACTTCAGGATACATTTGAACTGATATGTGAGTGTTGCAAAAGTCAAGGGTGCACTGCGCTTCACCATTTCTATTTCAGTCTATTTTCTCTCACTCATACACTAGAGGCAGGATTTCTTGTCTAACTCTGCCAACACAATAATGCTTACCTCTAAATGTCTTCTAGTTGTAAAATCTACTTGTCATGAGGTTTTCCTGCTACTTTAATCACATTTGGCTTTCTTGGTTATGCGTTTTCAAAACCATAAGGGTAAAATTCCTACAGATTCTGAGCTGTGAAGTGGCTCACTGCCAGAGTCAAGGCATTTAAAAAGTACCAGGTGCAGCACACTTGGTGTCTATGGCAGGTAAGTTGTTCAAGCTCAGGGATATTAATTTGATGGTTATCTTTATCTTCCATTACCATAGGGAACACTAAACCAGCCATAAATTGAATCTTTCTGCTAGCCTGAAGAAGTTCGGAGGCATTAAAGAGAGTAAAAGATTAAGGTGAATAGCAGCAATGATGTTACCTTCTTCTCCTTTCTCCACAATGCAGAGACTACACGCTTGTCATAACTGGACGTATAAGTATTAATGATAGCTGGCAAAGAGCACACTCCCTGGGTAGTGGAAGTCTAGTTTCCTTGATTTCTGCTGTGAGAGTCACAAAGCGAATTGAAGTGCTTTTGTTGGAAGAGGACATAGTAGACACATTCCAGTGACTCACAGCATGAAATAACTTACCCACATCTTGCAGATGCTCCTTCTAGGTAATAATAGTGAGGGGGCAGAGTCGGGGCAATAAAACAGGCTGAGAGGAAGAGCTATTTGTTACTGGTGCCAGCAGGCAATATTGGTGTTTGGAAGGTACACTACTGATAGTTTCACTGGATACTTTCTTCTGTGTGATTTAAATTGATTCCATTTGCAGTTCACAAAGAAGAGTAGCAACTGTGTTTTCATAGTTTAGCTCCTCAGAAAGTCCTAAGCATACAATTTTGTTTCTAGAATACAATCCACAAGAAATAATCTCTCTTCAGGAGTCTATATCTGCTACTGCTACAAGATTTTTCATGTTTTCAGTGGTTTCAGGCAGTTTTTGCACTATTGAGACATTATGATCCAAGAATTGTAATCCAGCTCACACACCACTGCTATAACAAGTGTAGTATGTGAATGAGAACATTCAATAAATTATGTGGTAACAATAAGAGTTTATTAGATGCTTGAGGCTAGCATTGGGAAGACCCAGGCGCTCTGCCAGTAAAATACCAGCTGAAATTAGGGCTAAAGAAATAAAAATGTAACTGTATAGTATAGTATAGTATAGCAAGTGATATAGAGGGTCATGTTCAAAATGGATGTATGCA